>LXKZ01000417.1:360-35819 GCA_001856765.1 Endoconidiophora polonica
AACCGCATGCCCTTCACTGGGTTTGAAAATGACAACTTTTTATCACATTTTCATCTACGAATCCCGGCGCATTATCGTGATCAACTTGCATCGTCTATCATGAGACAGCGCAAGTCTCCAGTTAACATATGTCTCCATTTTGTATCTGCATCGTCAGTATCAACTAATTTCCACCAATTCTAACTTCTGAAAAAACCCTTTTTTGAGGAGGCTAGAGGGTTTTCGCTCAAGTTCGCCAAAAATGGCATCACCTAGGACCCCAGCTACCAGTAAACTCTGAAGTTGTGAGACATAATAGGTCCTACACGAATATATCCTAACTTCCACCAATGTACAAGTCCGTGTTACGCAATACGGTATTAAAAGGGCTCGATTATAATACTTATATCAAATACTTCATAAAAAGGGTATAAACAACTAGTTTGCAGCGAAAAACAAGTCTAAGCTACTTCACAATTGCCTTGGTTAAATCCTCCGCTATTTTTGAATATAACGCCAACTGGTTTGAGTTGTATGCCAGCTTTATGAGTGTCTACGCGGAGTGAGAGGCTGCAATTAACAGGTGAGGTCTCTCGCAGATCACCTTTAAATGGAAAGAACGAATGAGGAGTTCGTAGTTAATGTCAAATCAAGTAATGAATTAAAAAGGAAATGCTAAGCTACTAGCTACTTAAAGAAGGGCGGAATACAGCAAACATCGAAGACGCCTTCAGTTCCACCAAGCGCCTTACTTCCAACCGAGACCTTGCTTGATTAAACAACTTATTCGATTTGAGAGTTAGTCGGTGCAGGTGTTTGTCTAAGTAACCATCCTTACGCGGTTGTATATATATAGTGACTGTCCATTAAGGGTCTCATATGAGAGACAAGTTTAGTCGTAGTACTTGCATGTTCATCTGCCAGCTATAAGCATTGCTTTTGATGTAGATGTGTATGGCATGTGATAGACCACTGTCTATATCATGGTCACAATTGGCTACAATGGTCTACAGCGCTATATCTTTGCAGATCATAACGCTATTGGCAGACAATGGCTAGTCAGATACAAATGTTTGCTATACACCCTGCAACATTAATTTTAGTTTTTAACTCATTAAAACAACACCTTCAAAACGTCATCTTTCCTTTTTAATACAAAGTTAAGTTTTTACACAACATTGTCAGCGAAGAAGCACAATTGGCAGATGTGCTAACTATCTTGTAGGCTTTATTAAGAAGGAACCTCCTGCTTATAACCTTAGTTGGCTCTTAAGCTACCTAACCTACCATGTCCATGTAAGGGTCTAGGGCCCATTGGTATTAGATCAAGGTAACCCTCGACCTTTCGCCAACGACTATAATAAGTAGGGACCTATTTCCCCAAGGTTTCAGTTCTAGTTTCCTTTACTTCTTCGTCGGTCTCAACTTAGTTCTTGAATACTACAATTGTTGCCTCGCACATACTGCATTTCGTCTCACCCTACACCATTCGTAAAGAATAATATCGAGTAAATGTGCAGTATAAAGATATTGGCATTTTTATTGACGTCTAGAAGAACATCGATTCTTTTAGATAAAGATGACCAAAAGCCCATCAAAGTCGCTAGATATGACAGCTGTTACTCTAGCTACTCTGAAGACCTCTATATGAAAATCATGGCAATGATCAAGAATAAGATGCACATTGTTCCACACATACTCAGTCATCACCAAGAAAACTTTGAAAGAAGCTAAAGATGTCCCTAAAGGCGGGAACAATTTCATTTCGGTACAAAAATGTCAATCAAAACATAGTGTGCTGGCAGCGTTTGAGTTTCTCAAACTCCAGGGATTGAATTATGCCCGTGTCTGGAAAACTTCGAAGAATAGAGAGATATCAGTTCAGGTATAAAATTGCTATGTCGGAAATGGTGTAGAAGCCCTCTAACCTTCCTCACAAAAAGCGGTCAACTAGGAGGTAGATATGATAGTATTATATCTAGTTTCATACCTTTTCCACTTCTTAATTAGTGGTGCGAAATTTAAATATGTCTATGCGAACGGCGAACTCAGTCCACATCTAATAAATAATGAGTTATGAAAAGAAAGGTAAAATCTTCGACTACTTGTAGTGTGCCTGAAGGGAAAAACAGCTCGTGTGAGCTCCTCACAGTCCGGACATATCTCCGACTGATATTATCTAGTGATAACACAATTTAAAGATGATTGAGAAGGGCCATTTGGTCTGTACTTGAAATCAATTCGTTGCTACAGCCTAAGAGTCTTTGGATGAAATGCCCTCTAGGTTATTCGTAAATGTGCTAAGACTGTACTGTATATAATCTAGTATTTGAACAAGAAATCACAGAGCAGTGCCATAATACATCCTGTTTAGTACAATATTAAGTTACTTTGAAGTGTAGTTGTTGAGATAGTTATACCAATATAAAAATGCCGTCATATCAGTGTATCTTCATAGTTCCAGAAACTTGATAAGATTAATGATTAAAAAAAAATCCAACTAGTCGGCATTTTTCAGCTGCAATGAATTGATAACCACTTCGCCTCCGAATCATACCATTAGAAAGCAGTAATCCAGATACGATATTAGGAACAGGCTAAGATTAATGATTTTTAAAAAAAAAGGCTCTTCACACCCCTCCCCGTTCTAACACTTGCGGTATTTTGACCCCGCTTTAGGCCTATTTTGCAACAATTGTAATTTTACCCCTTCTAAAGATTTTATGCATACCTTTTGTTTAGAAGATTGCATCAAACCGCAACTATTACATATTCGTAGTCTTACACGGCTTGTTTCATTATCGTGTATCAAATTTGAATTTACGCATTTCAAATTAGTTTAGTTAGTCGCCTTTTACCCAGTACCTCTTTTTCTGAGAGCTTATGTCACAGTACTTACACTGTCAATAAATTCGTATATAGTACGGCTGAAGATTCTCTTATAACTATGGATTGATCTTGTAATCTTCAGCAAAAAAAAGCATCGTTTTCTGTCTTCGTTCCTTCGTATCTTTTGGTCACTTGTTTTGTTTACTTTGTTTACTAGTGGCTTTGTTTATTTATTGTATTCCTGTGACTTTGTCAAACTTCAGTTCCTATCTTATTTCGTTCCTTGGGCCAGAACTCCTGCCCTCCCATATCTTTTCAACGGTCATTCTGAGCTGGTACTCTTGAACTCCACCATCTACATCCTCGTTAGCCACGCTCATCCGTAAGTAACCCGAAACAATATTGTTACTAGTCAAAGGCCATTCAAAACGTACAAGTTCTTCTCTACTTATTACTCATAGATGCGTGCCGCTTTCAATGTAAAATAATGACTACGTGTCTTCTATTTGATACTTTTTTACCTCAATGCTCAATTAGAAGTAAACTAGAACTAGTAATTACGCGCGTGTATCTTAGGTGGGCTTCATGTTGCAATATTCGGAAGGCGGTGGGGAGAAAGGCTGTGGATGCATAGCAAAGATAGTATCTCTCCATTTATGCACAAGGTACCTTTTTGACCACCTATTATTTATTGTCCACAAAATATGGGTAAATTCGTGGTGTTCGGGCATTACATGGCCTCCAAAAAGTCACTTCATTTACTGTCAGCGGCCAGTTTCCAAGCTTCGATTGCATCACTCCGCCGACAAACCGTCATTTCAATGCACGATGTATATAGTGCGTTTTCTGACGTCATTACTTTTGTATAGTGTCGCTATTGCTCATAATGCACCTGCAGCCTCAATTTGCCCTTCTAAATACATCAATGTTATCATATCGGAAACATTACCACAATGCCCTCAAACATCATGGGGCGCATCGCCAACTACTAGACCCCGCGCTCTCAACGAACTGACAGAAACAACCGAACGAACGACAGCATCAAGCGAACTGCCAAAGTACCAATATGAGGAGCCTAGGTCATTCATACCGTTTGAAGAATGGAAGGCTTTCATGATTAGTAAACGCGACGAAGGCGATGCAGATATCACTGATGAGGTTGAGTTATTGTCGCGACTAACCAGCAATTCATCAAAGCTTCATGCCACCCAAACAACTAAAAATACTGCCGCAAATTCCGACACTGTTACGCCGATATCGACGTTTACCGATCCGAATACAAACACAGCCGTTGAATCTACTGTTCCTGAAGAAGTACGCCTTCATTATCATCCGTCAAAGGATGCTGGAAAGACATGCAAGGAACGCTTCTCATATTCCTCATTCGATGCGGGTGCAACTGTAGTTGGAACCACCCATGGTACCAAGAATTCGAAGGCTATTTTACGGGAGAACAAGGACTCCTACCTTCTCATGGAGTGTTCGAACAAGAACAAGTTCATGATTATCGAACTCAGCGATGATATTCTCATCGACACCGTTGTTCTGGCCAATTTTGAGTTTTTCTCCAGCATGGTGAGGCTGTTCCGAGTCAGTGCAAGCGACCGCTATCCAGTCAAGTTGGATAAATGGGTAGATCTTGGCATCTTCGAGGCACGCAATTCTCGTGACATCCAAGCATTCTTAATCGAGAATCC
The DNA here is from genome assembly GCA_001856765.1 of Endoconidiophora polonica. NCBI lineage: Eukaryota > Fungi > Ascomycota > Sordariomycetes > Microascales > Ceratocystidaceae > Endoconidiophora > Endoconidiophora polonica. The sequence continues at coordinate 4,866 of LXKZ01000417.1, forward strand.
GAAAATCTACGCCAGGTATATCCGAATTGAACTCTTGACACATTATGGCAACGAGTATTATTGCCCAATATCTTTAGTGCGCGTTCATGGAACAACGATGATAGAGTCTTGGAAGGAAACTGAAGGGACCGGAGATGAAAGTCTTCCACTCGAGGCCGTAGACGCTAAAATCGATGTTGCCGAGAAATTGCACGAATCAACACAGCCATCGACAACATCCAGCAATTCAATTGCGAAGTCAACAGAGTCACCACATATCCTTCCAATGATACCTCAAGGGGTTAGAGCGGAGGTACCTTTTTCAGTGGACACACAATCCGCTTCTATGGAAGCATTGCACTCATCGTACAATGGACCGCTGTATAGAGCCATAGCCCAAGCTCAATATGAGTGCAGTTTTGCTTCTGGGATCAATCTTCGAGCAGTATCAGTCACTCAGCAAGAGGGCACCTTCACTAGTTCAGCTACTGGACAGCTTCCATCAGGCATTTTTGATTCATCTGTAGCACAAGACGGCGAACATCCATACGCACCATATGTAGCGAAATTTCGCATCGATCCCGAGACAATGTCCACCAAGTCAGCTTTGCCAACAAATGCACTGAGCATGGAATCACCCATTGATGACCTACCTACTGCTTCTACAATTGCAGACTCGCTATACCCATTTTCGACGCAAAAGACAATAGACCCAACTGCTTCTCGTAACAAACCACTGGCTACAGCCTCTTCACCAGTCGTCCAAGAAAGTTTCTTTAAGTCTGTATCAAAACGCTTGCAGTACCTAGAAACAAATATAACGTGGTCGATCCGGTATCTTGAGGAGCAATCATATTATATCCAGCAAGCCATCGAGAAAGTTGACCGCGAGCAAACCACAAAGTCGCAACGATTTTTAGCCCATCTCAACCAAACTGTTCTGCAGGAAACGAAGGCTCTTCGCCAGCAGTATGATCAAATTTGGGAATCGACTGTTATGGCACTCGAGTCGCAGCGGGAACAGTCCGAGAGAGAAATGTTGGCGTTAGGTGCCCGCCTCAATGTTCTCGCTGAAGAAGTTGTCTTCCAGAAGCGCATGTCCATTGGTCAGTCCATCCTTCTCTTGTCATGTCTTGTCCTAGTGATTTTCTCTCGGTCAGTGATTGTGCCTCCAATAGATTGGGGGCAGTATACCGGAAGTCAGAGTAGACCTGGACGGACCAAGTTGCTGCGGAGAGCTTCACGAAGCTTTGCTCAAATCCAGGAGCCAGCCCAAGAAGTGTATAATATGCCAGGCCAACTTGGGAAGTGGGAGGAGGAAGACGATACCGATTTAGACTATGCTAGACCACACCGTATGTTACCTCCAGACTCATCCGAGTCAAGTGATGATGAAGCCACACGTGTGAACATAAGTGTAGAGCCGATAACTGCGCCTCTCCCAAGCCATCATCTTAGACATTCCTCTAGTGCGTTGAACGATTCCGCATCTAGGAAACCATTGCCTGCTTTACCAGAACACCCTCATTGAACAAATAATATGGTATTTGTCACATATATCCGTTACAGCATAGTTTTGCATTCATGAACAACCCAAAACACCATACAATCTATTTTTTTGTAAAATGTAAGCCAAAAATATGTCTACATCTATTGTATATGAAAAATGCATTCGTTTAACAATCTTGATTGGTTTCTGCAACCTGGAAGGTACCGTGTTACAGCATTTTACAAGGTACAGCATTTTACAAGGTACAGCACTTGATATTATAACTCTTATCGAACACCTAATTAATGCTACGTCTTCAACATAATGAACGATCAATAGAAACACTGCTTAATAAAAGTTACGATTTGCGCTCGGCTATCCTGAACGCCACCACGACGGCTGTAGCCACTACTACGACCATGGCCATGCTCAATCTTGCCTTGTCCAAGACATCTACGATTGTGCAGGAATAGTGCATTACGTCAACTTATCAACGGCAACCTATTCAATTTTCGGTGAACTATCTACAGGGCTAGTTAGTGGCAGACATAGTGATGCAATCATGGATGCTAGCCTTCATGGTCCTAGAAACTAAACAACGTTATCAATAAAAACAATTTGTAGATACTTCAACATATGTAGAGTAGATCTGCAAGTTATTGAGTGAATATATGTTTTATATTAACTTCACATTATACTGTAATAAACGAGAGCTATAAATGACTAAAAGAAAGTTGTCAACAATAGATCCTTTTCTCGTCGTATAGGGATTGCTTGATTGCAATTATTGGCATAGCCAAGGCGCAGATATATGAAGTCGTATCTGCCTATCGAAGTCTGCTCAACGTAAGCTTTCAACTGTACTTGATTGATTTGGCTGGGCATATTACGCAGCATTATCTATGAATTGTTAAAGTACTGTCATGCACCATATGTCATAGCTATACGAGTGACCTAGATTAGTGTGGTCGTCATTTCCAAAACCAACTGTTTCTTCAACCGCGCTATACTTGTCAGCGGTACTAGTTTAGTTGATCCTGGCCAGCAGAAAAGGCATTTGCGATAACCATCGCTCATATTGCTGGCTGTGGTCTACTGCCAGTCGCCATAATTAATATCAAAAATCTTCAAATTAGCCTGATTTAGACCAAATGCCGATGTGATACTCTCCATGAGATACTCGATCAAAGCATCTGACAGGATGTGAAGAGTATAGTTTGCAAGAGGGCGCTATGAAGTGTTAGTCAGTTGGAGCCAAGATAGTGTCATGATGCAAAGAACAACTTACATTAGGTTTGATCAGCATATCGTCGACCTTGCAGATCGCAGTGTGGGCATAAGTGCTATATTGGCAAGTGGCTGTACAAACTAGACTAAGTGATAACGTACTTACTATATGTTTGTAAAACCAACTAAGGAACTTGACATATGGATTTTGGCTTACACCAGCTATATCTTGCTAAATACTCGATACCACCTTCCAGACGAACCAATCCAAGTGATGCAGTCTTTCTCATAGTGGGGATATCTTGTTGAAAGACATCACCGATGAGGGCGACTTAATATGCTATAAACTTCTTCATGAGGGAACCTTATATCACAGTTGGCACAGCTTAGCGAACATAAAAATAAACTGGCTATCTGGAGTGTCTAGCTTACCTATGAATGGTAAAGGCGATCGTTAAAGCGTATACAGCATACCAAACTTATCTAGGTCAAGTAAAATTACTTCTGCAACTTCGCTTTGATTCCCATAGTCAATCATGCAGTGTTTACAAGTTTGATGAACAAAGTGAAGAGAGAAGTACGCATCTCCGAACTCTCCTGCAGTCATAAAGACTATGCATTCATGGCACCGGGGAGCATATTTTTCGTGCATTGAGTCCACAATCGTACTCAAGACGTACTCTAAAACATTATACTTGTTAGACGCTCCCTCGATGCAATCTTATAAAAAGAGTGGTTACGTACGTGAGCGTCCGGAATAATGATAGTGACACTACAACTAGAGAGTATGACTTGATACAACAGGGTGCCGGCTACAACCCGATTTTGTAACTAGTAGGCTTTACAAACGCCGACATCTGTATCGTTATGTAAGGCCATGTAAGATTCGATGGCTTCGGTCATATTTACTAGTGTCGCGATTTTACCCTGCTTAGCAGTGCGGTTGTCACGCCCATTTTCATGGCACATCATGATTTCATTAACTTGATAAGAAGCACCATTGGAGATGATGTATACATTCTGACTAGACATGGCGAACTACATGATATGGAATTTCATGGCATTATGTTGATATATCAAGGAGGCTTAGCAAGTCTATGGAGATGGTGAATGAATATTGACAAGCTGATAATAACTGTGATGAAGAAAAAAACGGACCTGATGCTATATATGTGCAAGATGGGATGAAATTAAATACAAGCCGTGGAGATGTTGCAGGACTAAGACAGAATAGGGAGTTTGATGACCTGTCGATACTCATAAATAGAGTGGAAATGGAATTGATGCATACGATATCTTGCAATTAGGGAAAGTTTGAGCAACACTTGTTATCAAAATCAATTGCGAGAAGATTAAAAATGCTGCTGAAAAAAGAAAGAAAAACAGAAACAGGAAAGAGAACCCTATTAAAGGCACATGATCCCTTAGGGTAGTCGACATATAATTGATATTCAATAAGCGTCAGGGCAGCTACTAAGCCATCAAGATTAATATTTGGATGTCACCGTCTAATTTTGCGACCAAAATTATTATTAACGTGGAGGTCATTTGCAAAAAGATTATGTACGGCTGGTAGATAGTTGTTAACATATATAGCGTATCAGTTGAACCTAATTTTATAAACTTTTCAACTGTTCTTTTTCTTGGAGACAAGTACCGTATTTGCTTAGAGTAGAATGAAAACAAATGACAGATGAATGACCCCCAGTCCCTTAGGGTTACAGTGGTATATACAGCCCCACAATAGCTCTATCAGCTCGAGTTTCAAGATTGTCCTACTACTGCATCGATTCTGAGTTGGAATCTAGATAATGAAGAACAACCAACCAAGTCAATAACCTCAATAATGTCTAGACGCATCAGAGCTTATGATGATTACCGCTCTGCCGTGGAGGGGGTCAGTTCTGCTTCCCCGATTATTGAAACACTCTTTCAAGCACCACTCATTTAGTTGCTAACGATTTCGCATCGCCGCCAGATAATCCTCCCACCATCAGACTCCGATTTCATCGACCAGCTTATCCCGATCCTCAAAGATGCTGCAAGCACGGGCCGTACCACGTCTTTGATGCAAAGCCTGAATGGCTACGCTGACGAAAAAGAAGGCGAGATAGAGCAGATTGGTCTCACACAGCACGGCGAGTTCCTAGCCTCCGTTAATCAGCTACAACAAGTTCGCGAGAGCACCGTTTCCTTGACATCTGAAATCATGAACCTCAACGAATCTATTCAGATTAGCACTGAAAAACTTGCCGCCCAAAAGCAAGCTCTTGTCAATACTCGAGCAATCCGCCAAAATCTTGCCGATGCATCGTCTGCTCTCGAAGAATCGCTCAAAATCTTGCATGCCGTCAACAATGCCCACGAGCTTATCCGCAAAAAGAAGTACTATGCCGCGCTAAAATCGCTTGAAGACCTTCAGAACGAGCATCTCATCCCGACAATTCAGAACAAATATGCGACTCAGCAGCGCTTGGCTGACGTCATCCAGAAGTCAATACCCTCGTCGCAGCGCACTATTTCTGACGCAGTCATGACCGATCTCAACACATGGCTATTCCGAATTCGAGAAACATCTCAGTTTCTGGGCGAGGTCGCCTTTTACCACACTGAACTACGCCGCGAAAGACAACGGGAGCGCGTTAAGGAGAATTCATATATGTCAAACTTCAAGCTGAACTCGGCCATTGAATTAGTTTGCGATGATGGAGAAGAGTTCGATGTATTAGACAACGACGAACTACAGATTGATTTCACCCCATTATTCGAATGTTTGCATATTCATGAGTCTCTTGGACAGAGTGACCGTTTCAGATCTGAATATTCCGCAACACGTCGCCAACAGAAGGATCTATTATTACCAGGCTCAGTAAATCTCCTTTCAGATGGCGAATCTTCATTGAGTAGTTTGCTGGAAGGCATAGCTGGCTTCGCCATTATCGAGAAGGCGACGCTCCAACGAGTACCACAGCTTCGGTCGTCAATTGATGTAGAAGAACTTTGGGACTCTATGTGCCAAACAGCAATGTCATTGACTTCACGAGCCCTTAATGACGTCAGTGATGCGGAAGGCCTACTTAAGATTAAAGGTTTTATTGCCATGTTTATCCAGACTATGGAGGTTTGTACTCATTTACTGTTGTCAATATGCTACACACACACTAACATTTTCAATAGAGATGGGGCTACTCGGTCTCCATGCTAGACAGCTTCTTGTTAACGCTTTTCCAGAAGTATTCCGAACTCCTCAAACACCGCTTCAGCGAGGATTTCCAGGAGATCGTGTCGACCGACGACTACATGCCTATGGCTATCCAGACTGTCGAAGAATACGAAAAGGTCATCAACGTCAGTTGGTTTAACCAAGAAAAGTCCATCTCAGATCTCACGTATGATATGCCATGCCAATCATGTATAGTCAAGGTGTTAAATCTAACTTTATCTAGCTTCCCTTGCGTGTTACCATTTTCGCAGATGTACCCGCTATGTTGTATCGATATTAGAAACTTTCTCAATCAATTCTACTTCTTTTCTGATGATCACTTTCAACACCCAAGCCTTATTGATGAGACACTTCGCAAGGTACGGTTTACTACTAGCATGGCGGATAAAAGCCACTTATCAAAACTAACTATCTTATCAACTAGGCTCTCGACGAATTATTGGTCGAGAAGGTGTGCCGTTCCCTAGTAGACAAGCTTACATCCCAGTATCTAGGACAAATTGTTCAAATCTTAATTAATTTAGAACATTTCGAGATTGCCTGTCACGAGCTGGAGCAACTTTTGATCAGAGCTCGGTCCTCAACATCTGCAGGTGGTCCCGTAACTTTACGAGCTACGGATGAGTTCCGAAGTAACAAAAAGACAGCGGAAAAGCGTATATTTGAACTAGTCAACTCCAAAATTGACGATTTGGTGGATACTGCTGAATATATCTGGTAAGAAGGACAGGCACAGGCTCATATATAATATGGATAACACGACTAACGATACTATAGGATGTCTTCTACCCCTCCGACAGAGACCAGCAATTACATGCAGACTCTTACTACCTATTTGTCAAACATTATGAACTCAACCCTTCTCGGCTTGCCACGTGAAATCAAGGAGCTTATATATTTCGATGCTCTAAGTCATGCTGCAAATAAGATACTTGCTTTACCCCTATCACCAGATGTCAAGTACATCAATCCGAATGGCGTTGCTTCTCTCGCTAAAGATGTACATTATCTTGTCGAGTTTGTCGACAGTCTAGAAAATGGTGCTATGCTAAGGGAGAACCTTGATGAACTGCAACAGACCATTAATCTGATGCAGAGTGACAATCACGATGAATTCTTCGACATTTCTACTAGAAACAAGAAGTATGGCCGTGTTGATCCAATGAATGGGCCCATATTGCTAGAAAAGTAAGTTTTGAGATATCAAGAAAGCTTCCTCTCGCTAATACACATTTATAGGGTTGCTACAAGCGCTAACGCACCGGCTACAACATCACGCACAGCTGGCCTGGGCACATTTTCATCCAGATTTGGCGGTATGATGAACCAAAGAACTTGAGCACACGGGAGCCGCGCTTTAAAACCATTTATCATCCTACGATTTGCTATACACTCATATACTTCTAATACACATGAACCAATCATATATTGCCATCACTACTAATTGGAATCATCTCTTATTGGGAAATCCGTAACCTGTGGAAAAAGCTAAATAATAATATAGGAAGAAAAGAGGCTGACATAGACGTGACTTAAAGCTAGGTCTCTACGACATGGCGCGGATATGACGGGAGGGGTTACTCGAACTCTTCAGATGGCATCTGTCCCTATACATGACGTTAGCTACAGATTATATGTCATACAGCCGATTGTATTGTTGGTATACTTACTTGCTGTGCTGGCATTTGGGGATAATAGATTCCGTCGATGTCACTATACATACCACCCTGTGGTTGGCTGTACTGGGCGGTGGCTTGGCCAGTATACATTGGATTCTGAGGTCTATAGTCCTGCTCCGCGCCGAGAGGATGGCTACCCATGGCGTACTCAGGTTGTCCAAGATGCGCTGATTGGGCACCGGGCTGCCCGATAGAACCGGGTATTTGAGCCGATTGACTAGCCATGGCCTGGGCCTGAGCTTGCGCTTGTGCCTGAGCTTGTGCCTGGGCCGATGCTTGTCCGCTAGGGCGCTTGGCACTGGCGGCGGCTTCCTCTCTAGGTACGATGTCGATCAGGAAGTCAAACATATCTGACTTGCTAAGAGCGGATGCAATATCCGAACGCTGGAGGGTACGCCGCTTATTCTCTTCGGCGTGGATCCAAGCACGCATAGTGAGTTCAGTAATGAAGATGTCGCAGCCCTTAGCGAACAATATAGGAGCCTCAGCAGAAATCATCTTGACGTCAGGATCAGCTTTCATGACTTTCTTGATACGGGCGAGAGGAAGTTGATGAATCTTGTAGTCATGATTGTCACTCTCGAGGTGGTTGATAGTGTGTTGCCAGTATGTAGTCAGAATATCTCTGTAGGGCGTATTTAGGCCTTGGTGAACCTGTAGGCCAGGGTGATTTATTAGAATCTAAATCGAATTGTGATATTGCCAAAGTACATCAACTTACATTGGCCCAAGGTCCGGTGTACAGCTCGGCCGGTGCGAATCCTTGTGCCGCAAGCTAGGGAACAACATGGTTAGCTAGCGATTAACAAAGATCGGTTTTATGCAAGAGACAACAGGCAGGCAAGAAAGCTGCAGTCTTATGGCGCATTCTTACAGCAGCACTGGCTCCTAATAAACATGGAACAGTCAGTTACCGATATAATGCGATTCACAACGCCAATATCTCTTTACCGTAATGGCCTCCTTGGCTAGTATCATAGATGGCTTGCTCGCGCGCCGAGTCGGTCGCATTGGCTCCGGTGTTTTGGGCGTCCATGGTTATTTTCGGAAGAACGAAATTGGTTGTAGAGCCAGATTTTAGTTAAGATAATATATGAAGATGTCGGGTATGTAGCGATGAGAAGTGCTTCAACTATGTCTGGATGTGGAAGAGATGAATTGCAAGTGGTCGCGATAAATGGTGTCGCGTTTACTGATGGGGACTTCTGTTCAAATTGAGTTGGGCTGGCGGCTACTGTTTTGGTTCCATCGGATAAAGCTATAGCTGGCTTAGTGACCTCATTCGCTACTCTTCTGACAGTTTTCATTGACAAGGTGATGGGGCGATTTAGAATAGCTGCCAACCCTTACATGGTAAGCTTACATAATACCATAGGTCCACATGAAACCATGCGCTATCTTATCGTCAACAATTTTTTTTCTCATCAAAAAAGCTCATTTCTTAAACTCTACCGTAAAGCTTCACTTCTATCTTTCTACATCACCCATCCTAGCCTTTCTACAAATGTCAACTAACAGGACACAAAAATGTCTACTCAATCTTCAGCAGAAATTGACATAGAAGCGCTTCTTGCTTCGGCTGAAGTACGTCTATCTAGGTCTAATCCCGTCGAGACGAAGACTGTCGTTTCTGTCAAGTCTCAGGAAGTTAGTACCACTGACAAGACTGCTGAGCTCGTCGTTCGTCAGGTTGAGGGGAGTTCCCAAGCTAACTCGAAGGTAAGCTCCGTTCGTTTATCAGATCCGTTTTTTATCATCTATCCCTCGCCTATGATGAAGATTAGCCGTTTAGGCACGTGGAGGCAGGCCTGATCTCCGTTTTGGTAGATCTATCTGCAATTACATGATACTCTTTTATTTTCATAGTTACTCTGATGGCACACCTTATGCTTTATGATTTATCAAGTTCCTTAAATAACATTGAGCATATACACTAACCAAAGACATCGTGCAGTCTGAAAAGAAAGAGACGGCTGGTCCTGGGTGGTACGACCTTCCCAAGACCGAGCTTACTACTGAACTCAAGCGTGATTTGCAGCTTCTACGCCTTCGTAATGCTCTCGACCCCAAAGTACACTACAAAAAACAGTCTCTACGTTCACAAGTACCACGTTACTGTCATGTTGGCGAGATAATTGCTGGCCCAACCGAGTATTATAGTGCTCGCCTTACTAAAAAGAATAAACAAAAGACCTTCGCAGACGAACTACTGGCCAAGGAAAAGGAAGGCGGGCGGTTCAAGTCCAAGTATAGTGAGATTCAAATTGCAAAGACAAGCGGCCGTAAGGCTTCTTTCAAGGCCCGTCAAGCGATTCGCCGGGGCAGAAAATGAACATTTGCCTCGGTCATTTGCTATGATATTTCACATTCACAGCTCTGTCTTCTCTTGTGAAATTTTTTTTGGATCTTTTTTTTACGCGCGCCAGGACAGGGATTTAGGCAAAGGTTATAGATGGCCAGGGATTTGTTACTGCATTACTATGATACCCCGATAAATGAAATTCTGCATACTCTCTCAACTTTTTTTATTACTAAATCCCATGTTGTGCCCCATTGTTGTGCCCCACATCCATTTCCCGTGTCCCACTAGCATGTCGTAGTCAAACAAATTCGCTGAGCACATCGTCAGTTGTATGTTGAAGTATCGCGATTTACTGGCGGTAGAATCTAGATATCATGATGCAGAGCTCTAAATTATTACCACAGACTGTCAATGGTCTATTCAAGCCTACGGTAGGAGATATGTAGTGCTGTATCATTGTTTTGAATGAGTAATGGCACGCTAATATTATTTTGTCTCTAGGTATTGCCTACCAATGTTCGTTTATTCAGCCATGGCACGATCCGCCATGCTGACTCCGTAGTCCCGAAGCCTTTAAATACTTCAACTTCAAACACATCGAAATCAACATTCGAGTCAAAGCACCGACCAACCGAAGAAGAGATGAAGGCCAGAGAAAACCGGGATGCGAAATGGCTGGATGAGGCTGTCGGCAAGCCCAAGGTCAACGAGATTCAGAACGAAAGTCCTCTCAAGAGACTGCCCATCAACATTCAGGCGATCTACCTCAAGCCATTGAAGCGCGCCGCCGTCTATAGTATCCCATCTTGCGATCTCCAGCTTCGTTCATACAGTCTACGACCCCTCGAGTTCTTCTCCGACTTTGCTCTCCGTGCGGCATACTATCTCAAGCTTCCTGCATATGGCCCAGTTCCTCTTCCACAAATCACTGAGCGCTGGACTGTACCGCGATCTCATTTTATTTTCAAGAAATCGCAACAAAACTTCGAGCGTATCACTAAGCGTCGCTTGATCCAGATTCGCGACGGTAACCCGGAGGCTATCCAAATCTGGCTTGCGTTCCTGCGCAAGCACGCTTTTTACGGTGTTGGTATGAAGGCCAATGTCTGGGAATTCAGCGACTTGGGTAAGTCTAGTTTTTAGAATCATACATGGATATCGATAGACTGCAAGCTAACTGTACATATTGCGCAGGTGTTGGTAAGACTATGGACGAAGAGCTGCCCGAAGCTTCCAAGTCCGATGCTATAAGGACTGCCTTTGCCCACTTTGCCCAAGACCGCGATTTCATGTTTAAAAATACGGAAAAACTCGAGGATTTGGTCGAGAAACCAAAGTTCATGCGTCCCTACCGTCCCTCAGACAGTGAAGATGCGTCAGAGAAATCCCTGTAATAGCAAAGCTACGTTGTCACTTTTGTATGGTATTTGTGCCTCATCCTGTTTAGATTATGTGTATCGATATTCTAGCAACGTAAAATGCATAAGAGTTCTTTCTATGCCATTTACCCGAGTCTTATATCATTAGTAAACTATCTGAAAATTTCGAAATACTGTGTTGGATAAATGCATATGAGCTCCACTTATGTCTACAGCTACTATCAACGTTGGCCGATATATTAGGGTAGCAACTATGCTTCACGAGATCTGTAGCTAGGACTAAACTTTCAAGACTAAACTACATTAAAATGGCATCGCGTTATTCCCAGCTAGCAACCCAGCTAACAAAAAGTCATATCCGACAAGGAACCAGCGTTACCGCCAAACGTTGTCATTCGTCTGCACCGCAGAAAAAGATCATATTCTCTGGCATTCAGCCTACAGGAACACCACACATTGGTAACTATCTTGGCGCAATACGGCAATGGGTACAGCTTCAACATGAGCCAAAGGAACAAACAGATCTGCTCTACTCTGTAGTCGATCTTCATGCAATCACTGTCCCAATCAATGCTGAGAAGCTGAGGCAGTTCAAAAGAGAAACAATGGCTGCTTTGCTAGCTACTGGACTAGATACAGACCGGTGTCTTCTCTTCTATCAATCTTCAGTATGAACCATAATAATATATCTATGTAGAAGAATTGGGCCGGGATCTAACCTCTACAATGAACAATAGGTTCCAGCCCATAGCGAACTTATGTGGATTCTCAGTTGTACTGCATCCGTAGGATATCTCTCTCGCATGACTCAATGGAAGGTATGAACGAAGATGATGCACACAATATCGCTATCCATTAACCAAATATTCTTGTATAGTCAAAGCTCTCGCTATCAGCAGAGGCTAGCCTACAGGACGAGAAAGCCCGCTCGGCGTTAAAACTTGGCCTCTTCTCATACCCTGTCCTCCAAGCAGCAGATATCCTCATTTATAGGTTAGTTACTAGATATGTGGCTTTCAAAAGCTTTTACTGACACCTGTTTGAATTTAGAGCAACTCATGTACCTGTTGGTGATGATCAACGGCAGCATCTCGAGTTTGCTCGAGAATGTGTGACGAATTTCAACAGCACATACAAGACCAAAGTCTTAAAGCATCCTCAGTCCATCATTCGTGAGATACTAGCGGCACCCTGTATGTCGTTTTCTTATACTAATTCCTAATTACAGCACCGGAACGTCGCATCATGTCACTTCAATCGCCGACACAGAAAATGTCCAAATCGCACGCTGATCCAAAGTCTCGTATTTTGATCACGGACATGCCTGAGGATATCCAGAGGAAGATAATGTTGGCTCTCACTGACTCTGAAGAAGGCATCAGCTACGACCCGTCCACCAGACCCGGCGTCTCAAATCTCCTAGAAATTCTCTCAGCATTCGATGTTGAACAACGCACGCCACAGCAAATCGCTGAGTCCCTCGGCGGAGAAAGCATGAGGGTTCTGAAAACAAAGGCTGCAGAGTCTGTCATATCAGCACTGGATGGGATGAGAGATCGCTATCTCATGGTTCTAAGTGAGGCTGAAGGTAAATATGTTGATCATATCCAAGAAGAATGCGCTAAGAAGGCTCGACTTCGCGCTGGCGAAACAATGCATCTAATAAGGCAAGCAGTTGGGCTTTAATAATTGTCATCTTACTTAAACTGTGTATATAACTTCAAGAGCTCCATCGCACATCAGCACCAACGTTACGTGCGTGAATATGTGCTATTATAATTATCATGTGGTATATTGTGATTATATAGTCTATTCTAACATCCTACGGTAGCCAATACCTCTACCCCTTTCTATTGCTGCAATTCATATTAGCCTTCCAGGCTAAGATACATATGCAAACTGCGAGCCACGGCATGCAAGCCAAAACTCTCGAATTATCTGGTTCGTGGTGCGCGATCCACGAGCCCTATTGGAATGATGTTAGTATTAATCTGACACAGTACGCCCAGTAGCATAACTTACAAGATAAGTTTTTTCGCAAATTTGGATTTCTCCTCTACGGTCACCTTATTGCTAGGGAACTCTGGGCTCATAAGGGCTGCTTCGATCCATGCCTTGGCTTGAGGCTTGCTCGATACCATCTTCTTGAGAGGTAGAGACAGCTTTTCAAGCTCACTACGTGAAGCATTACCGCCGACGTTCTTCATCAAAGATATGGTGATATTGGGACCAAGATTATCCATAGCCTGACGGTATGGGTTGTTCGCCTCCAGAGGGATTTGATGACCCAAAAATGTAGCCTACATATATATTGTCAGGTAACTCAATCAATGTCAATACACGAATAGTAACTCACCCAAAAATCAAGAGATGCAGTTTTTGCTAGAGGCTCTGACGTTTCAAGTGCCTTCAAGCTAAAGCCAAAAAGAGTTTCTAGATTCTCTCCAGGTTGAGATTGCAGTAAGAGCAGAGTGTTTTCCATAGTCATAACGGTCTTTTCTGCAAAATTAAGTGCATTTTGAGCAACTTCCACATCAGTTTCGACATCTACCAGGAATATATGTTAGTAAGGCTTGAAATCTCTAGAAACACAAATCTGACTCGTTACCTGGTAGCTGCCGAAGAATCTTAATAACCCAGCTAGTCAACTGTGTGAAGATGGCGGTTGGATCCGTAACCTGCTGCCGTGAAAGTGAGCTAGCTAGCGAACAGGCTGTAGATATAAAGACTCCAATGCGGGGAGTCTCAAATGTCTGAGATGTGATGTATTCTGTAACTTGCTCCACAGGGAACACAAAGGGCCCGGGGGTTGCCTCCGATATTCCCACGCGAAGTATATGGCAAATGACTTCTATTACTTCGCTATTAGAAGGAAAAGAAGTCTGAAGCCCTGACAAAATACACATGAGTCTGGATTGAATGAGTTGCAACGAAGGCGACACAGTTACTTCTGTTTCCTGACGTGTATAGTCAACAGGAGCCTGTAGATCACGAGAAATACATAGTAGGCAGCGTAGGGCCCTTACAGCGACATGGCCAGCTAGATCACGAGGCTCTATACCAGAGCAGCATCGAATAGAGCATCTCGTGACATTAGGAACCTGGGCGACTGACGGATTCGATATAAGCTCCAGGCTAAGCTTAATGTCAGTCTCGATCACATCTATCATATCAGATATATAGCCCAGTTGAGTGTTATCATCGGGGACTACTTGAATGATAGATGCGATGGCGCCCGCAAGTTTTTCCCGTGTTATACATTCAATAGTACTATCAGCCATTAAAGAACGATATTGGGCAATGAAGCTATCCGCCTCGGGCATAAGTGCATCTTTGCATGATGTGCAAAGTTCGTATATCGATTTTGCAGCTCCTGAAGTAAGTGTAATATCACCGATTACTGAGAAAAGAGCAGTCAAAACGGACGGTAGTCGATTGACATTTCTTTGGAAGAAGCCAGGGAACTTTTCGATCAAACTGATGCAGGTCTGACGGCAGCGAGGAGGCATATCTGTGTTCGATGGATGCAAAAACGAAAAGAGCTTATCTTGGAAGATGGAGGATACGATGGCATCTGTTGAGTCATCGCGAGAAAGACAGTAAGAGAATGCACCTAGGCAGTAGGCTACTCCTTCAAGTTCTCGCCAAGCTGCAAGATCGAGCTTTTCTAGAAATAGCTGAGTATAAAATGATAATAGTTGTGCTCCAAGTGACGAGTAAGCCGCTTCAAAAAAGTCGGATACATCGCGCCGCGCACTCCCAAAAGCATCACGCTCACTAGAATCCCAGTCTGAAAGTTCGCCAGGTGGAGGAAGTATGATTTTGCGACACACAGCTTGTGATACCCTCGCCAAATATTTTAAGCCTACATTAGGTTGATCATCATCAAATGATATACCCTCGTCGGCTAATGTTTCAGCAAATGTGCACCATATCTCAATAGCGGGCACAAATAGCTTGTCGTCAACTGCCGGATAGCCCTCTGTATTTATAAAGCCACTTAGAATTTCAAGCAGCTGTTGTTCTTGAGGACCTGGGGACGTTGTCAAGGCCGTGACGCGGTGATCTGCTAGAGCAATAGCAACAAGCCCATACTGCAAACAATCAAACTCTTGATCACCACTCAAGATACGAGAGTAATAGAGCTGCCCATGTGGACCTAAAAGAAACTGGAAGATGTTATCAATATGTTGCGATGTCAGGAGCTCACTGTTTGAAGAGAGCATATCTGCTAAGAAATCCATGGCAGAGGAGTACGTCTCTCGGCTCGATGATATCATCATGATAACTTCCAGTATCAGAGACTTAAATATAGGCGCATCTTCATTGATTTTTGAAAATGACTTTTGAGATAATGATACCCATGCCTAGCCAATCATATTAGTATCAGGTACTTAAGCTTGCTGAAAAGTGCTCTCATTTACCTGAAGACAACGAACTGAAGCTTCTGCTATATCACGATTCAGTTTCGAGTTGGCCATATGTAAACGAATACCGTGTAATATTATAGCGGATACGTCGTTTACATTCTCCTGCAGTACATGGAATAATGAAAGGCTATATAGATGCGTTAGCAAAAGTTCAAGTTCAACACACCAGATAGCAACGTACTTTGAGGCTGAATTCGGATCAATCTTTGCGGCTTCCTCTGCCAAGTCTGTAGCAAATATCAAAGTAATAGAGACAGCCCGAGGCGAACCTGATATGTCTGTTACTTCGACATCAGACCCGTTACTGGTGCTGCCAGCCGAAAGAATACTGAAAACGTGACGGATAGCCGTGTCCCAGGTTGAGGAGAACCGTAGATAAAAAGTAACCAAGGCAGTCGAAAGTTTGTGAATGACTAGATTACTGCAACTTTGTGCTGAGTATTTCACTAGCCATTGCAACAGAGTATCGCGAAGTTCAACGGCTTCGTGAGAGTTCAAAGAAGCACTGTGCACTCCATTAGTTCATGCATCATGTAGGCCTCAGCGTCAATTCATACCTTTCAGTATTCAACTTCACAATGAATGTAAGTACGCCGAAGAAGCGCACTTTATCATCGTGCCTTCCCAGTAGCTCATGAGCAATGCGCCATCCTTCGGGTCCTTTTTGGACCTGGTGCAGAGTAGCTTGTATTTGTGCTACATTTGCAATAGCTGCGTGGTCATAGAGCATGAGCACGAGCTGTATCAAGCGTCAGTTGTCATATTAAGGTAAAGGGAGTTATGGGAAGATGCAATGCAGCTTACAGCTTCGACCTCCTCGATCGAGGTTGGATAAGCAACGTCGTCCATGTTTACACAGAGAGAGGCCACCTTTGGTTCTTCTTCGCTAGGAATATTGAAGGATTGCAAAGTACGCTGATAGCAGATAGTTAACCGATGGCGGCGTCGCTGGTCAAAGACAGGACATGGCTTTTTGGGTGGTGATACGTTGTGGTCAAGCCGGAGCCATGTCACCTTGAATCGGTGCTGGATGGTTAGGACGGCCTGCGGTCCAGATGAAACCGCTTAAGTGTCAAAAAAATAGACCTCGGATATGCCAGCTCAAGCAGGGCGAAGCAGGATATTGCCGGATGAGATAACTTTACGGCAAAAAAAAAAAGATGAAGGGTGATGGCGAAGAGAAAGAGATGGCATTAAGGGTTTTAAGAATTACTTTTGCACTCAGCCTTGGTGCAGCAGGTGCCAGCTATCTAGGCCCTAGAACAGACAAGGCTGCGTATGAAGCTCTGGACTTCGAATGTAAATGTACACTTTACTTTTCAACTCGTTCTCCGTTAGCATTTCCAGTTGGGCGCATTAGCTGTTCTAACTTTATTTACAGCTCGTATGTCACATTTACAATCTCTTTCAGTCTACGATTTCAGCCCATTGAGATCGAGATCGTTGATTGCTATCGGCCATTAATAGGATGACAGGCCAACCATGTAACCCTTACTTGAATCAGCATCACAAATCAGGAAACTGTGTAGTGCCAATCACCTAATTGTAATTAATTTTCTTAGTCAATAATCTTACTTAGTTCTGAAAGTGAAGATACTAAATGTTGCTAGTATAGAATATAAGACAGCGATAAACACAGCATACCATAATACTATTGTCAAGAAAGGCTAGCAAAACAGAGGCAGTTGCAACGCGTTTCATGCATTTTTGACCATCACCCCACTTCATTCCTCGAGACAGGAAGGTAGCAAGTGAGCAAAGGAACGAGCTGCCCGTTATGGGAGTCCTAACCAATCACAGGCTGCTACTGTTAAATCTCCATATACAAAAACGGGCAACTATGATCCTCTGAGCAGCTTAAAAGCAAGCAAAGCTGCACTGCTCGCAATCACTTTTTGGATCCCGATGTTGTCCAGAGATATGTGGAAGAGAACCACCAGACTCTCTTCTCTTGTCTCACAAATACGCTCGTTCAAGTCTAGTCCTAGGCCACTCTTTCATCGCGCCGCACTAGGATCTCTAGCTAAGCTCCGGCTACCTAGCTCGCTATCTAGCATAGTACGTCAAATGTCTAACATGACTGACGATAAGGTCGATACTTCTTCTCGCTTGGCTGCCCTGCGCCGGGCTATGAAGCAGCACAATGTCGACATCTACAGTAAGTCTGAGCGACGAAGCATGCTTGTCGGAAAAGCACCACATGATATTAACTCATCTTTTCTTTCAAGTTGTGCCCTCCGAGGATAGCCACTCGTCAGAATATACAGCCGAGTGTCATGCCCGCCGTGAATTCATTACTGGGTTTACTGGATCTGCTGGCTGTGCTGTTATCACACAGCAAACGGCCGTTCTGTCTACCGATGGCCGCTACTTCAACCAGGCTGCTAAGCAACTAGACGAAAACTGGATGCTACTGAAGCAAGGCAACCAAGATGTCCCCACCTGGCAAGATTGGACTGCCACTGAGGCTGCTGGTGGAAAGATTGTGGCAGTTGACCCAACACTTTTGTCTTGTTCTATCGCTCGCAGGCTTAATGAAAAAATAAAGCGCTCCTCAGGAACTAGTCTGCTTCCCCTTAAAGACAACCTCGTTGACACTGTCTGGGGCGATGCTCGTCCACCAGTTCCTAGCGCTCCTATCAAGACGCTAGCTGATGAATTCAGTGGAAGAGATGTTGAGGCTAAACTAACTGCGCTGCGCGAGGATATAAAAAAGAAAAACGCGTCAGGAATTGTCTTGTCCATGTTAGACGAAATTGCATGGCTATTCAACCTTCGCGGGGCTGATATTGCATACTGCCCCATCTTTTTTTCCTACGCTGTAATCACTCTCGATACTGCCATCCTTTATGTTGATGAATCGAAACTCTCTGACGAAGTTCGTCCTGAGCTCAGCCGAGTCAACGTCCAGATCAAGTCGTATGAGCTTTTGTTCCCAGACTGCGAAAAGCTTGCTATTTCAGCCAAAGCTAAAGCCTCAGAGTCTATTCAACGCTTCCTGATTTCTGACAAGGCATCATGGGCGCTAAAGCTCGCGCTGGGGGGTGAGGGTAACGTGGATGAAATCAGAAGCCCGGTTGGTAACGCCAAAGCTATCAAGAACTCTGTAGAGCTAGAGGGCATGCGCCAATGCCACATCCGCGATGGAGCCGCGCTTATCGAGTACTTTGCCTGGCTTGAACATGAGTTGATTGTTAAGAAGACTGCCATCGACGAGGTCGTGGCAGCTGACAAGCTCGAAGAACTTCGCAAGAAGCAAGACATGTTCATTGGCCTTTCATTCCCTACAATTTCATCTACTGGCCCCAAGTAAGTTGTACTATATCTTCCACTCTATTCGTCATGGCAATCTTGCTAACATAGCCAAGTGGCGCCGTCATTCATTACGGCCCAGAGAGAGGCAATTGTGCTACTATTGACCCCAATGAGGTATACCTGTGCGATTCTGGGGCTCAATATCTTGATGGAACTACTGATACAACCCGTACTCTACATTTTGGACAACCAACGGATTTCCAGAAGAAGGCCTACACCCTGGTGTTAAAGGGAAACATTGCTCTTGATGTTGCCGTGTTCCCAAAGGGAACATCAGGCTTCGCATTGGACAGCATGGCAAGACAGTTCCTCTGGGTGTGTTCTCAACTCTGTATTCTTTTCTTATTCACATCGTATCACTAACATAATATCCTATAGGAACATGGCCTCGACTACAGACATGGTACTGGCCACGGTGTTGGTTCGTATCTGAATGTCCACGAGGGGCCGATTGGTATTGGCACTAGAATACAATATGCTGAGGTTGCACTATCTCCAGGCAATGTTATCTCGAATGAGCCAGGATACTACGAAGATGGCTCGTTTGGTATTCGTATTGAGAACATCATCATTGTGAAAGAGGTCAAGACAGCTCATTCATTTGGCGACAAGCCATATCTAGGCTTTGAGCATGTCACTATGGTTCCATATAACCAGAGACTCATCGATGCCAGCCTGCTGACTGAGTCTGAGAAGCAGTGGATCAACCAGTCGCACGCTGATATTTTTGAAAAGATGAAGGACCGCTTTAAAAACGACCAGATTACTTTAGGATGGCTGAAGAGAGAGACCACACCGATTGAGTAATCCTGGTTTTCTTCATACTTTTAGCATTTGGCAATCAATGAAGCGTTGACAACACCCCGCACTGAACTAAGAAGTATTACATGTCAGAGTTCAAACGAGCAAAGACAGCTAGGAGGAATGTGACGCTGAACGACGCCTTGAACCAAAGCTTATTTGCAACACGGGGAATGGCGCTGGCCGGCTTGTAACGCTCTGGGACTTTCAAAAACGAGGCGGGGTTAAGACCAAGACGATAAGCAACCTGAAAAGATATACAGTTAGTGAGGTGTGTAAATATAGGAATGTTAACATGAATTTTTACCACCACAGTTGAAGCTAGAGCTCCTGCTACAAAGATAATGACTTTGGACACCATGGAAACAGCTATACCCGCGAGTAAACCTGATGTAAGGCTAGTAATTAGTTCATATCAATTTATGGAAAAGCATATAAGACCAACCAGCGATGCAGCCACTAGATATTTGACTCATGCGTTCAGCTTCTGGCGTAAGTCGATTCTTCGAGTATTGAACAGAGCGCTGACCTTCTAGTCTCGCACTTGGTCGTAGAACAGCGTGAGAGTCCATCATAAACGTGTTTTGGGATCTGTAAACCCATATCGAGCCTAGACAGGCTGCCATGCCAGGCCGGAAGGCAGTTCGTGATGCATGCAATATTCTAGACATGAAGTTGAAGCGAAGTGAGATGTATGGGTGTATGTGTATATGAGGTGTTGAAAGTTCTTAAAAGCTTGTCATCATGCATATAAGCTGCTGCTTATGAACCACATACTGTGGATCCGGCAAACAAAGATTAGCTAAGAAACGCCACAGCAGATGTTAGTAGCCTAAAGCAGCCAAATATCCTTGTTTACGACCGTTTTCTGCTTCACTCGTCGTAGCTAGCATATAGTAAGCTAAATAAAAAAACTGTTATAGGATTGTTGGAATACCATATCCATGATCAAACATCACTGCAGTAATGTTGCAATAAAAAAAACATATTAGAAGTATGCTTTAACAATATAGCATTGATACCAGCAAAAAAAAAAGAAAACAGCGCTTAACGCTTGAACTCATATATCAATCCTAATAAAACCAATGCCCTTTGCCCACTGAATAAAGAAGCAAGAAACGCCAGGAAAAGTAACAAGATAAATTCAGAATACCAACTCAAAGATCACGAACAACACATCGAAGCAAATATTGCGGAAAAATAGCTTCAGCCTAACCCACCCCATATTCCACGAATTCTTCGCGCAAGCTGGATATCTTTCTGCATAATGGTCACACGCTTCGCGTGGATAGCGCATAGATTTGTATCCTCGAACATATGGACTAGGAAAGCTTCTGCGGCCTCTTGAAGAGCCATTATTGCTTGGGATTGCCATCGCATTTCTTGGTCTTGTGGTCTATATCGTAACGCAATTTCACGAACCTATACATAACATGCATGTTAGCTTCTTGCCGTTGTTTCAAATGAGTACGTAGGCGCTGTCGAGGAATATGCAAAGGACTTACAAGTCGTGCAAATGGAAGTTTTTGAATTAATAACTTGGTACTGTTTTGGTATTCCTTGATTTCACGTAACGCAGCGGTTCCAGGACGGTAACGGCGCTTTGCTTTATAAGGTACAGGATCACCAGCTGTTATAGTCAGATGGATTATCAGTTAAATGTCCTACTACCACTGAAAATTGAAGGTCAACACATACGCTGGACGCCATGGCTTTGTCGCGCTGGCTTTTTTACTCGCGCTTGCACTCCTGACATTATATTGATGTGAGGGGTTTGGCGAGGCTCTTGGGTACTGAATTGCCAAAAATGTGCAGTTTCTAACGTCACAGATGACGCCGATGGTGATGCTTAAAGTTTGGCAATATCCTGTTCCTGTCTTGATGTCAACGTTTTCGAGACGCTGACGCGATGGCTTGCTTTGACGGTGCGCGAATCGATAGGAACAAGTCCTAGAAGTGGTTTGAAGAAAGAAAAGAAAAATAGAACCACAAACGAGACCCTCCGTTCAGAGAATGGTTTTCAAGCTTGAAAAACTGGAACGTAATGCGCAGGCAAAAGAAACCATGCCGTATTGAGTGGGTGATAGTGCGGTTCTACGAACGCATCAAGCTGAAGCTATTCTTACAGATTAGTACTAAAGAAGGAAAATTACTTGGCGATTTGGCGTACTGAAAGTAAATAGACGGTATCTTTTTTAAAGCAATTGTGGAGCATGAAATACAGCCTGATTTTAACGCGCCCGCTAAACATAGTTATTTGATAATCCTGGCACCGCAATATTCAATTAGAGCCTGCCCCCCGTTGCTAGGCTGGTCGTCTGTGGCCTACTATTATGGCCCCATTTATTTACCAGTTTTCAACAGCTGCCAGCGTACATACGACAGCTGGTGCCTTAACATTTAGCCAGCTGTTGTCTTCTAGGATTAAATTCAGCGATCAGACAGAAATGTAACCTTCGATAGTTTAGATTATTAACAAGCCAAATGCAATAGTAACTTCTTGTATGCACGGTGCTGTTTTTCACACTTCATCCGTCAGAAAAGCTACAATGTCCGTAAGCTTGTGAGACTATTCGATTTTCTTCTTTTGTTTTGGTATTCCTGACCGTCTACATATCATAGTAGCCACCATCGCCATCACGAAAACAAACATTATCGAATTTCATAATTACGTGAGTTGCGTTCGAATTTCGCATCTTATCAATAGTTTCTACATCTCGAGACCGCGGTAATCCGGATACCTACTCACGACTAGCCTCGACGATACTTCTCGATTGGCGTTCTTTTCTATATACACTATGGATCAGCCAATGGGTGAAGGCCAGTTTCCACTGGAAGAGTGGTTCTGGGATACTCCGACATGTACACGTTGGTGGACTACTGCTACATTCTTCATAAGCGCATTGGTGCAATTTGGCGTGGTTTCTCCATTTCAGCTATTCTATAGCTACCGTGCAGTCTTTCATAAGCACCAGGTATATATCCTTTTCTTGATTGCCATAGCCCGTTGTTTGATATAAGCATGTGCCTGGAACCTTTTCGGACTATGCGCTGCCAAAGATGAAGCCTCACTAACATGAACGAAGTATTGGCGATTAATATCCGCATTCATCTATTTTGGCCCGTTTTCGCTCGACGTTGTATTCAACGTGTACTTTCTACAACGATACTCGCGCCTTCTCGAAGAATCATCCGGCCGATCCCCTGCCCATTATTCCTGGCTATTGTTTTGCGCCATGACTAGCCTTATCGCCATGGCTCCCATAGTATCGATGCCATTCCTCGGCCACCCTCTCTCGTCAACACTCGTCTACATCTGGTCTCGACGGAACCCAACTACACGCTTAAGCTTTTTAGGTGTAATGGTCTTCACAGCACCGTATTTGCCTTGGGTCCTCATGATGTTCAGCCTCGTAGTTCATGGAAGAGTGCCAAAGGACGAGATCATGGGTGTTGTGATCGGCCATGTATGGTATTTCTTCAACGATGTGTACCCTCCACTGCACAACGGCGAACGTCCACTAGACCCGCCACGCTGGTGGTGCCGTTTGTTTGAACGGCAGGCGCCAGCTGAGAACCAGCTAGAACTTGACCGTCCTACTAATCACATTGACAACGACCTGGGTCGGGCAGGGCCGGACTTTGTAGCTGTCGCAGGCATTTGAAGCCAGAAGTGTTCATATGCTACCGTAACCACCACATATGTGACTTACCTTTATATGATGTTTGATGATATAATCTGTGTTTTTTTAACTTGAGAAATATAATTTCATGTTCACGTTTTCTACAATTCAAAACAACTATACCTGGGCAGGGTCCATTATTAAAAAAAATTATTTTAAAAATCTTATTCAGTCTCAGGTTTCTGGAACTGTGAAGAATTTATCATATCATTAGCCTATTGTTTCTAACAGTTACTGTTATCGAACGTATGCTAGATATTTTAACCATGTGCTAATATCTGTTTGCGTCATTTCAAGCCCGAAGGCGTCAGCGCAGATAGTGCCATATTCGCGTCATAGTTAATATCTAGTCGAGTAATGAGGGAAGAAAAAAAAGATGGTGTTACGGTAGGGTTCCTTTTTCCCGTTATTCAAGAAGAGCGCTTCCATAGAAGAGCCCCGCGCCGCCGGTATAAATTGCAAGCATTGGCTCCGTCGTAGTTCGTGACAATGTATTTTTTTCTTTATACAATCCCTGTACGCCTCGAAAGCAATCGGCAAAATATTCATAAATCTTGAATCTACAACTCCAACCCATTCCATCTTAAGTAGGACACGACCATAGACAACATGAAGGCTTACTATTATGACAACATCGAAGTATGTATAAACATCGCACCCAGCAGTCGAAACTCTCCACTACCTTCACAGATATCAGGCTTGTTATATGGCTCTAAGATGCGATGATCTGGATGTACTAACACCACATGCAATGCGAACTTAGGGCGACCAACGCTTGCCGCACGACTCTGGCGAAATCGTAGGCGCTGAGGAGCTAGCTGACCTAGGTGTGCTGTACTACCTCCATGATAACGTGGAAGAGGTTGACGAGCTGGCACTACAGCGCGGCTATAAGAACCGCGACGAAGTGTTTGTATCGCCAGAAAAGATGGGTGCTGTCTACGAGGAAAAGGTCAAGTCGTTCTTCCACGAGCATCTCCACGAGGACGAGGAGATTCGCTATATTCGCGGTGGCCAGGGCTTCTTCGATGTCCGTAGCAAAGATGACCGCTGGATACGCATTCTACTCGCCAAGGTTAGTATTTTATTCTCTCCCCTCAGTCGTGTCATGAGGCCTATGATGCTCATTCGCCTTTTCTCTACTATTGTAGGGCGATCTAATTATTCTCCCGGCTGGTATTTATCACCGTTTCACAACCGACGAAAGCAATGTAAGTAGCCCAGCTGGCCATCGAGGCCGTTTTTGTCCTGTATTTCCATAACATGCATGCTTACTAGTCGCTTCCCGAAAATGTATAGTATGTCCATGCAATGAGACTCTTCAAGGATGAGCCCAAATGGACTGCCCTGAATCGCGAGGCTGAGTTGGACTCTAACCAATTTCGCCAAGAATATGTGAAGCGGTTCGTGTCTGTCAACTAAAAATCGTTCTAGGCGGTTATATCCTTTTGTATATATTATGCTCGCTAGTTGATCAAAATTAAGTCTTGTGATTTCTTGCATTGGCATTCAGTGGCGACATTAAATACTACTACTAGCTTACTATCAGTTAATGACATCTGGCGTCGTTTGATTGCGTAGCAATGTAGGTACACACACACATATTAGTTGATATTCAGTGGACCCACAAGTATACGTATACATATGTTACCAAGTGTTATTTGGCAGTAAGAACAACCTACATGATACCTTCATTTCATTTTACATACATATTCATACCATAATTCTTGACATAAAACTGTTTTGTACTATATGATCCTAATTACCTCAAAATATGGAAAACAGAACTCCAACACCAGTACCGCCCGGCGATTTGACACAGATGGCCAAGCCATTGCTGCCGGCTAGTTGCGACCCGCCACATGTCAGTGGCGTCAGGAAGGAACTTGTCTGGATTGTTAGTATATACCGTATATTGTGTCTTTGCTTCATAGGGGCTATCTATTAATGTGCTTCCGTTATACCAGTGGCATGCTGACAGCATATATTACCACCCTTAGGTATTTGGAGGAACTGGACATATGGGTCGCTCAGTCGTAAAGGCGGCTTTAGCTCACGGTGACAAAGTCACTACGGTAGGCAAGAAGTTCGAAACTTCGCCAGAGGTAATAGCGAAGCAGCCAACGAACTGTCTAGGGGCATTGTGTGACGTACGTACCCGCGACTCTGTGGCCACAGTCGTCAAGCAAACTGTCGATCGCTTCGGGCGGATCGATGTCATAGCTAACTGCTCGGGCTACGGTGTTATTGGGTCCTGTGAAGATCAGGACGAGCACGATATTCGTAACCAATTCGAGACCAACTTCATGGGTACCGTACACATCATCCAAGAGTCGCTGCCGTTATTTCGACGACAGAAGGGCGGCCGGTATCTAATCTTTAGCTCTACATCGGGGGCATTGGGCGTGCCGGGTCTTGGGCCATTCTGTGCAACAAAATATGCCGTCGAGGGCCTGATTGAAGCCATGCTTTATGAGACAGACTCGTTCAATGTCAAGGCTACGTTGGTCGAACCAGGTTTAGTACGAAGGGACGACATAGACGTCGAATCAGAACAAGGCCCGCCGCTGCCAGCATGGGGACACTTTCTGATTGCGCAATCAAGTGAGCCGTACACGCACAGCAACTCGCCAGCACTCCATGCTAAACGGATGTTTCAGTGGCTCGGAGACAAACAACCTACCAGCGCAGTCAAATGTGCAGAGCTAGTGTGGCAACTAGCCCACTGCTCGTACCCACCGCTTCGCTTGCTGCTGGGAAACTACGCCATCGAGAGTATTAGAGACCGGCTGCGGTCAGTTACTGAAGAACTGGAGGATTGGAAACACCTAAATTACCCACTAGGTCCAGACTCTGGACTGTCAGAACAGGAAATACAGGAGACTAACGAGTCTCTGGAGAAGGGAGAGAGGCTGAAGCAACAACAACAGCAGCAGCACAAGGATAGTAGTGGCCATGAAGATAAGGATGCTGAGATGATGGACGGTGACGACTGAAACGTTCTAGCTGACAAGCTTGAGTTGCAATTAGGCTTAATGTATGGTACTCTAATGTATACTGTATGAAGCAAAGGTAAACAAACCTTGGTCACTTGTTCAAGATTGAGTTCGAAGAGTGATGGTAACTTCAATGTGTTGACGATGATGGCTCTATATATTATACTGCCTTTGCGCAGTGCAATGTGTGCCAAGCACGTGCCTTCAAACATAATGACTAATGACTGAAACTCTAAGTAGCAACCTGGCTAAACTTTGTCTTCCATTCGAAGTCAAGTCAAAGTTTGCGTTTACAGACAATACTGACAGAGAGCTGAAGCATATGCCAAACACCATATTTCTATTTATCATCATCTACGTCGTTCGAACATCGAACTCATTATTATCTACTCCCTTATTAGTCGAAGCGACCTCTTCCAGGACGTCGCGCTCGATATTACATATACGTTGACAAGTCGTAGAAACAATGGCGGACAAAAAATTGGAGGTCAAGCTCGTTTGTTCTATATTTTCTACTACTGAAGTCGAAGAAAGAAAATTAACGGCGCCCGGACGCAGCCGCTGATAAGGCTAATTTGCGCTTCTGCTAGCTAGTATAATAATATTTGACAACTTTTCGCACCGAGAGGAAGAAGGTACGATGCCCGTTTTTTTAGAAGAACTCCTTGCTGAGATTGAATATACATATGCACATGTAAAGGGGCTGGTTTGCGCTGTGCGGTGCTTATGCAATGTGATTTATCAATAGGCTCAGGGGTCAATCAACGAGCCAGTCCATCCAACAGGATAGGCATCTGCATCAATTGTAGTAGTTGTTAGTGCTCTGCACAGAGGAGACGCGTAGCCGCTAACTCAGGTACG
Source organism: Endoconidiophora polonica (assembly GCA_001856765.1). Taxonomy (NCBI): domain Eukaryota; kingdom Fungi; phylum Ascomycota; class Sordariomycetes; order Microascales; family Ceratocystidaceae; genus Endoconidiophora; species Endoconidiophora polonica. The sequence continues at coordinate 32,230 of LXKZ01000417.1, forward strand.
TGGGAAGACTTCATGTTTCTCACCCCATGTAAAAATTTTAACTATTATCCTCTATTGTGCTATTGCGTCGCTCAGGTGCCTATCTTGTTCTTTGAGTCAGCATTGGCTAGCGAATGTTGACTGCTAATTTGGTAGATAGTCGGTACTTTTTTGGGGTTTATTTTTATCATTTGTTATCAATTCACTAGCATGTATTTGGTAATCAGTAAACCAGTACGTGTCCATCCATTGACACTGCTCAATTTTGGTTTCTTGCTGTCAAGTCAGGCCCGCTACCCGAAGAATCAACGACCTTGCAATCTGAACATAATCCCCGTTGCCAATTTTTTTATTTTCTTCTTTTTTATATCTTAATTTCTTATTGCTTGCAATTTGCAATTGTGAGATTAGTCGTCCTACAGCTCAATCCCAGCTGTTGCTCAAATACTTGGTGTCTTTATCTCCCTCTTCGCTTCTTTTCTTCTCCCGTTGCCTCGTGCGTTTATTACGCGATATATCTTTTGAGCCGCGCCAGGCCTGTCCATTCACTCACTTCACTTGTTTTTTTTCGTCGTTTCATTGTATCCTTCTATACCCTCCGTCCTTTTCGTCGTTCATTGCTAGCCGCGCCACTGGCATCCGACAACAACTATCCGCACCTGGTTCATTCAACTGTCCTTATCATACAACCCACGCATCTCGAGACACATTCGATATCATGTCTGATAAGAAGAACGAAGACTACGAAATGCGGTCCCCCGGCGGCAGCTTCAGCGAGCGCGAGGGCTTCGTTTCTGGTCGCCAAACCCGCCATGAGGGCCTCGACTGGGCCAAGATCAACAACAGTCCCGGTATATCTATCATGGCCTACTGCTTTGCCTCCATCTCCATGACCGTCGTCAACAAGTATGTTGTGTCTGGTAACTCTTGGAATTTGAACCTGTTTTACCTGGCTGTTCAGTCCGTCGTCTGCAGTGGCACTATTTACAGTCTGAAGGAGCTCGGTATCATCAAGGACCTGGCCCCCTATGACCACGCCAAGGCCAAGAGATGTAAGTACCTCCCATCGGGCATGTCTACATATTTAGAAAAGCCAATTACTTAATCTTATCCTGTATATTTTGTCATCGTCATGGATTGTTAACTGGATCGCTTCGCAGGGTTCCCCATTTCGATGCTGCTGGTCGGCATGATTTACACCGGAATCAAGGCCCTGCAGTTTCTGTCTGTCCCTGTATATACCATCTTCAAGAACTTGACCATCATTGTCATTGCTTACGGTGAAGTCCTTTGGTTTGGTGGCAATGTCACCCCTCTGGCTCTGCTGTCTTTCGGTCTGATGGTTCTGTCGTCCGTTGTCGCCGCCTGGGCCGATATTCAGCATGCCATCAGCGGTGGAGACGTTTTGGATGCTGCTGCCGCCGATGCCATGGCTACACTTAACGCTGGTTACGCCTGGATGACACTGAACGTCTTCTGCACTGCTATGTATGTACTGGCCATGAAGAAAGTTATCAAGACCATGAACTTCAAAGACTGGGATAGTAAGTTTGACCACCCACTTTCTATACTACCTGTTGATCAGTTAGCTAACACCAAATTCTTGTACAATAGCCATGTTCTACAACAACTTCCTCACTATCCCCGTCCTTATATTTGCATCCCTAGTCGTTGAGGACTGGTCTAGCGAAAACTTGGCCAAGAATTTTCCAGTCGAGACCCGCAACAGCTTGATGATCGGCATGGTCTACTCCGGTCTCTGCGCTATCTTGATCTCTTACTGCTCTGCTTGGTGCATTCGTGTCACTTCCTCGACTACGTACTCCATGGTTGGCGCTCTCAACAAGCTGCCCATTGCCATCGCTGGTCTGGTCTTCTTTGCCGCTCCTGTCACCTTTGGCAGTGTGTCAGCCATCTTCCTGGGTTTTGTTGCTGGTCTCGTGTACGCCTGGGCTCGTGTTCGGCAGAGCGCTGCCAACAAGATGTCTCTACCGACCGCTCGCACTACCATGAGTGCTAGCTCTCAGAGCAACCGCGATGCTAACTCATGATCGTCATGAATCTATATAACCGATGAGGGCGGCAGTGGCCTCAGGCCCCATGCTTTGATGGGTCAATTCGCATTGATAGTCATGATGTTGCTCTGTTGTTCGATGGGCCACATTGTTGTCGATTTAAGCAGTCAGTTTGCGGGTTCAGGCCCAGTCCTAATTGTCACCCTGCTTCGTTAGTACAGTGCTAGCCACTCACAACATGCCCCTTTTGCGCCATTATTTTGACACTTCAACCTTTGTAGGCTGTACTATGAACCTTTCTAAACTCGAGTTGAGAATATCAAAATTTGGACAATATGGTTCTGGTGTGGGAGTTTGCTTGTATCTAAGCTGTCCGATTGAGCATGTGTTTTTCATTATTCTGCTTGTGGAATCTCTTCTTGTGAGGCTTGGTTTGGTCACGTTGCTCGGAGGAATGCCTCAGTATATGCATAAAACCATCTTTTTCCTGTATCCATTCTTTCCTTGATTATGATTCTTTTAGACACATAACATTTTTGAAATTCTCGCTGACATTAGATATACATTATCTGCTACAGTCCATCCCCAATGCTTTTAATCCTATAAAAACCGTTGATCTTAACGAGTTCTAGAACTATGAAGGTATTTTTAATCCTACATGTAGAGCTGTGAATTTGGTGTAATCCTTTTGTATTCTTTTGAGCGCTAGATATCTCGACAATATCGACTATGAAGAAAATACGGTACTGAAATGGCGCAACCAGTTAAATTTCTGGGTCAAGATATTCGGCAATGAGATTTCGTGTTGCAGAAATGCTTAGTCAGTAATGTCAAATCAAGCACAAGCTCAATAGAAAAGCTTGTAGTGACAGGCACATGTGTGAGAAACAAGGCTAGTCATTGAAAAGAGATTCACGTGCGGTTATAGATAGATGGACATTTATTGCAGCTATGAATCGTGTAGATGGGCTACAAATGGGAGATCCCACTAGCAGGTTAGTTTTGTTGGTGGGCAGGAAGGCCGTCCCACCAGGGCAGCGATAACCAGGGCAGCGATAGAGCTTGTTGTTTGCTACATAGGCTTTCATGATTATCACATGGCAAAACAAGTCAGACCAAGCTGTGATCCAGTCGACTGTCTCTGCTATCAAAAACTTTTTTTTAACTCATTACTCGATTAGAAATTAACTATGACGAATCAAAAACTTCATGGCGCTATTCGTTCTACGTTCTTGCCCTTGCCCGAGAATTAGTTATTATCAACTTCAATTGATTGCGTAGCAACTTCAAATATAAAGTGAGGCTCTAGATATTTGGCCACAGTTATTCCTACTGCGACCGCTAACACTGTAATTGTAATTGTATATAGAGAGTATCTTCATAGTTCTAGAAACTCAATAAGATTAATGATTAGAAATTTTTTGTATATAGTGAACGTCTACTGGAATCAAGGAGATTATACGACGCCGCAAGCCAGCTACCCAAGCTTCTGGTATACGAGGCACAAAATGTCCCCCAAGTCCTAAGACTTGTTATATTCGTCCACTTGACTAGCGCAAAAACAAAACCAACCCAGCCAAAAAAAAAAAAAAAAAA
>LXKZ01000418.1:0-26185 GCA_001856765.1 Endoconidiophora polonica
AGAAGATTCAGACAGGAACTAACCTAATGGGTGGGGTGGACTACGGATATATATACTAGTAATGGGCAATGTTCTTTTTAGAATGTAGAGCATTCCATCAGGTTCCCTGTTGGCATCCATTAGGCGTAGGCAATCCATGTGTTAGTAATAAATATCAATGATTCATAACAGTATAACCCCATTCAGGAAAGTCGGAAGTCTAGTAATTTACGAAGCTTTAAATATGTTCGATAGAATGTGTCCAAAGCAGAGAAAGTTTTTCACAGAAGAATAAAGCAGCCAGGTGCTATCTTCTATGGGATATCCTGACCATTTCACCGTAAAATTGAAGGGGCCATGCTTTGTCACGTCGAGGATCTCTTCAACGGAGAATTCTTCTTCCTTGTTGACAATAACCGGTGGTGGTGGTGGGGGGGCATTTCTGGCCCGGAAGTGGGTCAGAGGCGACTGGCTCGAGCAGAGACACATGAAAGGTAGGTCTTGTCTTCATGGACTTAGGCAAGGCAAGAAGACAGGAATGGCTGGAGATTTGTTGGAGGACTTTGAGTGGGCCAATGTTCTTGTGATCAATTTTGTTAGAGGGCTGTTGGGTCTTGATGAATCTTTTGTTTAGCCAGACTTTGCCACCGGGGCAGAAAAAGGGAGCTGGAATTTTCTTGGAGTTGGAGTTTTCTTCCATGACATCCTGCGCGTACCTCATTTCTGACTTAAGATATTGTTCCGGGCTAGAGAAGGACTGAATATCGCCAAGCAACAGCGTCGAGATATCTTCGGAGTGCGCAGGTAATTCATATCTAGGATGATAGCCGTAACAAGCAAAAAAATGGAGAGGTTTTTGTGGTGATGGGCAGTGAGTTGTTATAATAGGAACTCGGCGAAATCCAAGAGATCGGCCCAATCATCTTGCTGGTAGTTAACTTAGCAGCGAAAAAATCGCTCCAGAATTGCATTGATACGTTCTGTTTGGCCATCCGTCTGTGGATGAAAAACAGTGGACAGGTCTTGAGAGATACTCAAGGCTCTGGAGAGCTCTTGAAAATACCTGGATGTGAACAGTTGTTATGAATCACTGATGTGTATTCCTAACACATGGTTTACCTATGCCTAATGGATGCCTACAGCGAACCTGATGGAATGTTCTACATTCTAAGAAAAACATTGCCCATTACTGGTATATATGTCCATAGTCCACCCCATCCATTAGTTTAGTTCCTGTCTGAATCTTCTCTTCAGACTTTCAATATATGTGTATCTCTTAAAAACTCACATTTCAGATAACCCCTTCCCGGGGCTAAGTTTCTCATAACTTATACAGTCTTACCACACCTTCCTTCCACTTGAAGTCCCGTACACAAGATCTTCTTGTCTTTTCTCCTTGAGTTCTCGTACTCAAAAGATTCTTGTATCTTTTCTCCTCGACTTCTAGTACCCAGAAGCCAAACTTGCCTCTACTGATCAGATTACTTGTGGCCTCTGCAAGGACTACACCTTTCCCGTGTACTCCAACCCTCAAACCCTTGTCGATCTGTAACAACAGGGAACCTCGATCAGACGCGATGGAGGATGGTAGTCTGTGATACTTGAAAATATACTGTCTGAAGAGTACTGCGAATTCTTTTGCGGTGAGAGTAGTAGAGCAAGGAACGAAGTGTGCTATTTTTGATAGTCTGTCAACAACAACAAGTATGACGTCGTGGCCAGAAGAAAGGGGTAGACCGGTGATAAAGTCCATGGAGATGGAACTCCATCTTCTGCTAGGAACAGAAAGGGCCTTTGTCAAACCGTAAGGCGAATGTCCAGCGGGTTTAGATCTCTTGTAAACATCGCAGTTTTTGACGTATCTGTTGATGTCCTTTCGCATTTTTGGCCACCAATAAGAGCGAGAAAGGAGATCGAAGGTTGCCGCTTGGCCTGGGCAACCAGCAGTGGGGTGATCATGGAACATTTTGAGAGGTTCCAGCTTCAATTCAGGGGTGTCCGGTACATAGTAATGCGAACGAAACTGGAGGAAGTCGCCTGAAAGCGAGCAGGAAGAAAGGTCGACGAGAGGGTGCCTTGGAGTTTTGTCATTTAGAGCTTTGACAGTAGACAGGTAGGTTAGACCGGAGGTCATGGAAGACTTGATCTGGGAAAGAATTTATTGTGAGGCGGAAGAAACAGGAGTAACACTGGAAGGCGTGCTAAGAGTAACACTGGAAAGCGTGTTAACCTGGGGGGGTTGCAAGGCTCTCCAAGGGCGAATCAGTAGAGGTAAAAGGCTCTGGGACGGACGCGACTCGTTCCGGAGGGATGATGAGCTGAGTAGTGTCGACTTTCGATAGTGGATGATCAGAATGATTCGTTGTTTCGATCAGGGCGTATGCTTTTCCATTCGATAGGCCCAGACGGTAAGCAAGGAAGTAAGGGTTTTCAGCAAGCTCAAGGGACACTTGCATGGCGCCTGTTTAGTACTCTCTTGCTGGTATCTTGCTGGTAATTGAGAGAGGAGGTTAGCATGGTCAGTCAGGATGGTGACAGGAGTGTTGAGAGGAATGATCATGATGTAGAACTTTCGGACTGCCTCAACAATGGCCAATAGCTCTTTATCTCCAATGCCGTAATTGCATTCGGCTGGAGATAAGGACTTTGAAAAGTATGCAACTGGGAATGATATTTCACCCGCATTATCCTCGTGAGACTGGGAGAGAACAGCAGCTATAGTCAAATTTGAGGCGTCAGTCTCGAGGACAGTCCGAAGAGATGGGTCGAAGTGCTTGAGTATTGGTGACGAAGTAAAGGCGGTCTTCAAGTGTATAGAAAGAATGCTGTTGTTGGCAGTCCAATGGAAAGGAGTTTTTGGTGCGCAAATGGAGGTAAGTAAGTGGCTTCGCAATTTTTGAGTAACCGGCAATGAATCTTCTGTTCAATTTACAAAGCCAAGGAAAGATTGAGTTTGTTTAACGTTGGCAAGAACCTTCCATCGTGTGACAGCCTTGACTTTTTCCAGGCCCATCCCAACGTGATCTGGGGAGATAATGTAGCCCAGAAAGCGAGTTTTTGTGACATTCAATTCGCATTCTTCTCCCTTAACAAAAAAGGTAGCAACGGCCAACTTAGTGAGGATGTTACGCACGTCGATTTCGTGCTGTTCGGGCGACTCACGGTAGAGGATGTCATCAAGGTAAACAACATAGCAGATGTCAAGATATTTTCTAAGAACATCATGACGAAGTTCTAGCAAGTAGCTGGATCATTTGTCAGTCTAAAGGGCATGACGAGGAAATCATAAAGACCATAGCGTGTGCGGAAGGCAGTCACCCATTCGTATATTTCTTTGAATCGGATGAGGTTGAAGGCAGAACGAAGGTCCAGCTTGCTGTAGATTTTTGCCTTAGAGATTTCACGCATGGTTTCGTTAATGAGCGGGGGAGGGTATGCATTCTTCTTAGTAATCTTGTTGAGGCCGAAGGGTATTTTTAAGAGGGGTTATTGAGGAAAATTTAGGCTGAATACCCAGATTCGTACTCATTTTTCTCCTAGGACTAGCTTGATGGTGTCCAATATTGCTCCACACATGATCTTGACAAAGCTTCCGGGGTATAGTCACATGTCCTCGTTCATTCTCTTGTCTAAGTCATCAAAGCCCGCTTCGTTCCGCTCCTGATCCGCCTCGGAGTTTTCTTTTGGCAGTATATTCAGTGAGCCACAAGCCGAGATATTTAGTTTATGCGTCCTTCTTCTCAGGAGAGGCGGCGTCAGGTCAAGTACGTGTGAGGCTCGGAGAGATAATGTTCCTCTCTTTCTCAGCCTCCTCCTTGAGCCAGGGTATTTGGGAGAGATTCAGATGTGGGAAGCTCATCCGGGTCGCTAGAAATTAACGAGTCGGCTTCGGCTTGCAGTGTGTCATAGGTCTGAGGTTTTGTTTACTCTCGCCGTGACTGCGTGTTCAGCGCGTTTTGTCAGGGTGGCGGTGTCCTCCGTATCAGCGTCATGTGTATTTTTTCACCCCCTTCCGGATATGTGTAGGTCGGTGGCTCAGCTAATTGACGATGGCGTTTTCCAATCCCAGGTGCGTCATCAGGTTAGCTCATCTTCATGCCATTCTAGCGTCTCTTGAGCGTTTGTCGACGGCATCTGGAGAAGCGGCCGTCGCGCCGATTATTACCAGTATATGGCAACGCCCATGAGTTCGACAAGAGACATCCGCAATAAGATTCCACTCCTCCGGCAATCAACCGATAGGGTTGTCTAGGGTTGCAGCACTATTCTGAAGTGTCTGACAACCTTCCCTCTTACAACCCTCGATATGGCAACTTTTGAGTCGAAAATTTGCATTTATATCACTTCCCCTCCGCTTTGTTAGGCTTGCTTGAGGGCATGGCACGCCTGTCATACGTGATTTGCGAAAATTTCTCATAACTTGCTGAGACCCCTCGTCATTCATTATCCCAAGCCCGAGGACGTACCGGTGATTGCGACGATCGCTGCTGCCACCCCCCCCAGATATCACCTTCTCCTTGCAGACCGCTGCACCAACTCGGAACCCTTTCTTGTAGGAACAGGGATCGCCTCTTTCTGAATGGTTCAGGCAGTCCATTGATATTTCTACTCGTCTCAAGTTTCTGCCCTATAAATACTCACACAGCTATCCTACGCGACTAGTTGCTTTACTATCTTCAGACTATATTTTCCCCTCACTGTAGAAAGAAGCGTTTGTGTGGCTGTTTAGCTCAATGTTTTTTTTTGGTATTCATTTTGTATGGAGGTGCACATTAAGCCTGCAATTACAGGGTGATCAGACCTGGGGACACGAACTCCACATGGCAGGTGTGCTCTAGATTGCTATGTTAGTGCGTATAGGTTCTTAGAGACTCATCGTGAGCCTTTTTGTCTAGTAATGAAATCCATGGGCGTTAATATATAACCTCTAACCTCTAACCCTGAGTGTCTGACGCGTTGCCTTCACTGAGAGAGGAATGATAGTAACATTACCTCAAGCGGCCTCAATCACATGAAAACCCCGCTTTCGCATTAGGATCGGAATAACTCTATTCAGCCCCCAAACGTACTATTCTACTATGTAGGAATAAACTGAAACACCGCTGGCACACTATGCGAAGTCTGTTTAGATGTGGTCTCTCTCGATAAATCTCAGACTACTAGCCTTGAACCGCAACGTGTCAGAATATAAGACCACATCACACACTTAAGTAGTAGTCAAGATAATGAAAAAAAACTGCAAAATAGACTGACTAAAACTATGAGAAAAATTCAAGAAGAACCAATAAAATTAATATTGTACTAACTGAGCAAAGAATCAAATATCTGCAGAAATCAAACTATCGTACCAACGAGAAAGAAGAAAACAGAAAGGAATCAAAGTAGATGCCACAAACCCCATGAGAACTAAGTGAACTAGAAATTGAAAGTCAAATACAAAACAAGAAACTGAATACAAGGAGAATCATTCTGGATGGGAAGGTGCTGCCCCTTTGCAGGATTTTTTCAAGTGTCTCTTCAAATAATCGCGTCTCGCCAAATGGGTATTGCATCTACTGCATACAGTCTTCGAAGGTTTATATTTTTCGGTGGTAAGCGCCCACTTAGGATGATGGACATGTACATGGCGAGTGACGGCCTTTTCATCGCTAAAAAGGCCCCGCTCCCCTGTACTCGAGTTTATACAGATGGGAGCTGGGCAAAGGAGCTTTTTCACATGAATCCGTGAGTGCTTCCTGCAAGTTGAGATTAGTCATGTCAGTTGCTACACTGGGCGAATGACGCGGATGATGGTGTGGTATCTACAGCTTCGGCCGTGAAGACTTACTTTAAAGCAGTGGAATTAGTGAATAATTTGCTGCATTTGCTGCACTTGAATATGATCAGCGGAGATCCACTAGAAACCGCTGCATCGGGCACCTGCACTTCAACGTCTTCAACAGGAGAAGATGCTATTGAGCCATTGAAATTCGGCGCCGCCGCAGCAACAACGACAAATGGAGTGGATAGATCCCCATCTCCTGCCAGATCTTCATGCGCTGTACTGTTCTGATGTTCCCCCAACTATTGCGTTGAAACATCAAAGCTAGATTCCGGCATGATTACCGATGATAGCTCATTCATATATGGCAGGTTTAAAATGATATCGCTCTCAGGCGATAAAGTAGGCTCCGCAGAGATAGGTGTCTGCTGGTAGTTTAGAAAATCACTGGAGCTAGGACTGTCTATAGTCGGCTCGTGTTGATAAAAATTGTAAAACGACCCATTAGAGTCTGAACCCTGAGGGTCGACATTTAATGGAAATTCGAGGTCAAACTCCAGGCCAGTCAGGATGTCTTCAAAATCCTCACTGAGGTAGCCCAGACCATTGGTATTTTCCATAGTGTCAGATGCTATGTAACGCTGGGACTACTATATACGGTGGCTTCTGACTGTACGACGAAGCCACTGCTTGAGGAGTTTCTGCTTTGCTACTGCAATAGCAGCCCTGAATACTAGTTATCGACGAGCCACAGGCTATAGACTGATTGACAACGGTTCGGTAGAATACGAGGATATCTGCAGACTTGTGAAAGTTAGTGAATTGCTATTCTTCTGGCCCGTCTTTTTCTCGTATTAGTGAATTGCTGTGATTCTTCATAACATAAGGAGGACTCCGCTGAAATATCTCTGAATGGGCTTACTCCTAAGGTACCGGGCGCTGCTGAGAGAGACTCTCCTATTGATTCATTGCTCACTTGAGCTTGTCAGGGTACCTGGTGGGATGGTGGAGAAAATTAATGACATTATCATGTCGGAGGCCGGCCATCAGATTTGCTTGGCCTAGGCAAGCGAATTCCAAACTAGTCATTGTTTGTGCTTGCGCTAAGCAGAACATTAGGTACACGGTCTTATTCCGCCCTTATTATATTGGTCTATAGACCATGGTTTACACATAGTGAGCAAAAGGCATCCATCCGATGTATAGCAGCATTTATCTGGGTGGGCTGCATGCTCTTTTGAGCCCCACCGACGATCCGGTTGCGTGTAGTGTATGGCGAGCCGAAACAGACAGGGTATTTGACAAGCAGAACATCTGGGTCGCACCTGTCATTGCTGCTAGGACAAGGCGCAGACGACCCTATCATAAGGAAGTCCCAGAAGAGAACCATACACACTAGTATAGGTATCGGATGCAGATAACGAGGTAGGAAAGGCAGCATTGCCGCCTATGACAGTTCGTAAGATGCATAGGCTATTGTCCCGACATCCATTACATGCACGATTGATTGTTCTGGGAGCAGCCACGACTGTGGATACCAAAGAAGTGGGTTGTAAGAAACAAGAACAAGCAAGGGAGCTCGAGCATACCCTCTCTCGAGAGGCACAAGATTGATATGACATACCCATCTCAAGACTTGCCTGATGCGGACACTGAATAGCGCAGAGGCATAATAATATATAACCATCTCAAGACTGATGATAGCCAATGTAGGTAATTCACCAAGACCCGCGATGTAAAAGTGACCTGAGGACTTTCTTTGGTGAGTAGCTCCCTGCACATCGCCACTTGGCTATGGTCCAGCTTAAACGCGACATATCAGGATGTTCCACTGGGAACATTTACACGAGTTTGGGCGTGCACAGTACACAGCATGGCACAAAAAACCGCTGACCAAAAGGAAGGGAGGGAGGAGAATGGATAGCAATCAAGAATATTATCTGACTTAAGGGTAGGTCTCAGCTAACATACCTGATTCTCGATGAGGATGAAAACGGACGGGGCCTGTCAAGGGTGGATGGTTGTAGGTGTGGGCTTTTAGATCACACAACGCAAAAAAAATAAAAGACACGAAGGGGAGGGGGAAATAAATTCGGAGGGGAGGGAGAGGCCGATTCTTTAAGCGACCAATACCTAAGATATAGTCGAATAGTTAGCATCAAGTCACGTATAGATATGGATAAGTACGGCATGGCTACCCAGGACAATGGTTCAGCCAGGACAAGGTAAAAAGGACTAGAGCGGCTAGAACCTGAATTGGGCTCCCTTCTGTATGAGTAAAAATTAGCAGAAAAACAGAGCTGCAACTACACGAGACCGGGACCGGGCTCTACTTTGTAGCAGGATTATTATGCGTACACATTAAAAATTCAGTACACGGAAATGCGCATATGTGCGTGGCACCATGAACTACACAAGTCGCACACTCTCCCACGTCGATAAGTAGGCAAACAGGTCAGGTCATGTACTAGTAGACAGTGTCTAGCTTATCTTATCCTGTGTCTAAGTACTGATAGGAAAGATGCGAACGGATCAGTCGGTGCGCGTTAGTTCGGCTCGTTTGGTGAGGCAAGGCAAGCTCAGAAGATAGCTTTCCTTTTTTCTCTTGCAATCTGATAAAATCTAACCCCCCCCCCCCCTCTGTTAGGCAGCGCAGACGGGCTGGGTTGTGATATGCTAGCTACGGCAATGTGAGGAGTCGTCAGATCAAGTCTCTTTTTTTTGCATTTCGATCCAAGCCCTTTTGTGGTTTTAGACCCAACACTTGCTGACGGTAGTAGCGACATAATTCACCCCCGCAGCGCAATGCCATTGAAACGCAACGGAGGGCGAAAATTCAGTGACTAGGCTATCAAAATACGTACCAAGAACCCGTCACTAGACAGCTTGTTGGTTATGCAATAAGCAAAGGGTGTCAGTCGGTAACTATTATATGCATATCAAACCTAGGCGCTATTAACGTACAGTACACACTACAAGTGGGGCAATGGCTTCCCAGAAAAGCCCCCACCTCGTAGCGGATACTAACAAGGTATCACAGTATCCTAGGTAGATGAGCAACCTTCTGAACGACGCACTTAAAGCAGGCCAACCCGTCTGACAATAATGGCAATACTTCGGTTGCAGGCTGACAGCCGAACCTATACCGTGGCATTATGTCTCTAAAAACATAAATATGGAGAGAAAAAAGATACTATGTACACTATCGACGCAGCCCCGACCGAAATTCGCATTGCAATCTCTCCTTAGCTAGCTCGGGAGGAAAAGCCTGGAGACTGAGCAAGTAAAAGATATGAACACTATTGATAATATAAACAGCATCATCGCCACACCACTCATGCCCCATGTCTTCAGCAGCCAATCCGCCTTGCCCTCGCCAGGGTCAACAAAAGTGGTTGCGGATCTCCTCCGCGGCGGCTGCGCTACGGCCCTTGCGCATTGTGAAAACAGAAACATAACTGACCTTACTAGTCTGCCTACTCTTGCTGCTATGCTACTGTGTGACTAGGCGCCAATGATGCGTGACCTTCCATCCTTACCTTCTGGGACTAACATACTCAAGACATATTATTACCCAACAATCAGCCTACTTACCCGACTTCACAGGAATAAACAGCCGCGCTGACCGAGGCCCAATGTCGCAAAGGAGGGTGGTTTTTCAACCTGCTTCCTTCTGCGTATCGTCCATTTCTATCTGCCCATTCCCATTCGTTCTTGGTCGTCCATTCAGTCATGAAGGGTGTGTGCTACGTAGCAAGCTGCATGGGGGTTTAGAGTTCCCCAACGTAGTCAGAAACGCGCATCTGCGCACATGTGCTGCTTGTTATCCATATCTATATGGCTATTCCGAGATCTGTGAGCCCGACTACTTATGCAGCTTTTCATATCCATTGTCAGCTTGGTGGCAATATAACACGTCTCTTATATCATGCAAACCCTTGGTCTCATAGGGCAGACACTCTAGCAGTAAACGCGCCCCCCCCCTGGATGCGTGCGAAAACACTGCCATTCCTAGTACTTAGTAGTGCGTCTTGTAGTATTGATGGCAAAAGTATGCTAGTCGTGCTCTAGCACTGCTAGTTCCAACAACACTCGTATTCATCTGCATGGTAGGGCAGTCTTTGTTATCCATGCAACCTATCAGGTCCTACCTTCAACATGACATGACCCTCTAATCGATACCGAAGAGCGATCACAGGTCCAACTCCTACATGACTGATACTATCAACTACACCCTCTATATCTGTGTGTTCAAGAAATCTGGCCAGAGAGATTAGATTGATTCCTGCAACTTCGTAGCCTGCCTAAGACTTGCGACAGCCTGGTCTTGTGCATGAAGCATCGCTCAAGGATCATGAGATGCGGTCGTGAACCAACAGCCGGCCTCTACTGAGAAAATACCTTTGGGGACTAAAGGCGTCCTTATAAGAAGTCTCCTGGATTCCGGCTATCACCACACTATCACATCCCACATCCATCACACCTTCGTACTACAGCTACTACTATACTATCGTAGCCATGGCACAAGGTAAGATACTCGCTATATACTTCGCTCTCTATGTAACATCACTAACGCCATCTCTCTCGTGATTTCAGCCCCGCTGTCAGACAACAAACGAGAAATAGCGGAGTTCTATCGGAATCTTACCATTCTCTGCTCCATCAACAAACTCTCCCTCAATGATGAAACCCAATCAGATCCCGTCTCAAAAGTACCGTTAAATCAGGGCCACGACATCATCAATTATTACAACAAGCTATGTCTCTGCTTAGACGTGCTTCCCCGCGGGAAAAGCACCTCAAGTATCGTAGTGACCAGCAACGGGCCAAACGGTGGCATCACGTACAATCTGTTCCTGAACCCGACCGCACTCAACGCTGACCGTCAAAAGGCCGTGGCTAATCTCCGCAATCTTCTGAGAATCCTTGAGGCTCCCGGTGATATGGAGAATAGAGATGTCCGCCAGCACCTTGTTCATACTTTGAGCATCACATTGTTCGAGTTCGCTGCGCCGGCGCTCAAGCGTATCACCGCGTCCATATGCCAGGAATGCGCACAGTTGAGCACAGCTATAGCCGAGAATGATCATAGTGAGTTTTAGTATTTTCATTTGGGTTGAGCAGTTAAAGAAATATAGAATTACTTGGTCTAACCACAATTCCGATTAGTCAGCCATATCAACAATACAGCTCATTACTTGACGACTAGCAATGGTATGTATTCTATGTCTATACTTGGGCAGTTCTAGTGATAAAATTCATTATAGCTACCACTCATCATACAGACGTTCAGCTAACACTGTTAGTATCAACTGATAGCAGGCACTACCAGCAGCTATTCAACGACATCGCCAAATACGACAAGAAGTCTGATGTCATCAAAGCGCTGTCTGACGAGAAATATGCCAACCTGCGTCACTGCATCGGCCGTCTAGCCTCCTACAAAGATGCCCTCAAAGTGCTCAAGTACACGCGACGCCACATACCTGAGCTCTTTACCGACTACGTTGTCACCTTACGCGACACTGTCGACCCTATCGCCCCCAAAGTCTCTTTCGATATCCTCGCCATGCCACGCAACGCGACCTTTCTAGACTACATCACCTCCTATTGCGCCGACCTACGCCAGCCTGCCCTGGCCGGCGCTCAACACGTCCGAGACCTTGTCCAAGCCGTACACACGCGACCTCGCCGCGCTGAGAAGAACCCCGTTCAGCTGCCCGAGAAACTCGGTGTGCACTGCGAAATCGCCGCTCTCACATGGCTGCTGGGTCGCTTCGACGACCAGCTCGCTACTCCCGGCATCTTCTTTCGCGACGTGCGCTACATCGCTACTAGCAAGCGCACCTGTCGCTTGTGCCACTATGTCTTGGCTTTCGAGAAGAATCGCTCCGGTACTGGCTATCGCAACACCCACGATAATGTCTATCTGCCGTGGGCGCCGCCGAAGATTGGTTTGGCGGACCATATTAAAAATGTCTATCGTAACTGCCATGACGATGTCATGCACATCATTCGCGACGATAAGAAGCCGCGCAAGAATCAGCATGATTCTGAGGACCAGACGACAGTACGAACAATATCGGAGCTGGATGCCGTATTCTGACTTGGCATTAGTTTCTTGTTTCTAATTTATTATTGTTCCTAGGTAGTATCTTCTTTACGTAGTTCTCGCGTAATTCATGCTTTCACATATGCAACAAGACGATCATGAGATATAGAAAAGTGAGAAAGGCAACCATTGTGCGGTTTGCGTATTATGTTCAACTTCAGCACCGAAGACGAGAGGATGCGTCGATAATATCTTTAGAAAGATACCATATAGAAATAGATGTAACATAATAGACCGCTGAATCGGTTCCATTATAGATAGCTACCAAAGCTAATAAGAAAACGATGTAACAAAAGATCATTTCGTCCAATAACCCATGAGATACAAAAATGAAAAAGCCGACCAGCAAAAAAACGAATAAGATGTGAGACGAAAGTGAGAACAAGAAACAGGCATATTAAGCCGATAAGATCCAACAGATAAGACAAATAGACAGCCAGCCAATCCAAAGTAAAAATGAAAACCAAAAGTTAGATAACAACAGTTACAAAAGCCAAGCAACCGCAAAAGACAGTAAACAGTGCTGTAGACAGAAACTTAGAAAGCAAAAGAGTCCCACAAGACAAGCCCATTTAAAGCATGTATGGGTAGGAAATCAATAATGAAACAAAAGGCAAGGGAAATATAATGCCATATGATAACAGAGAACAGGGGAATAAATAATCAAATTCCCGGGGAATCAAAAGACCAGAATACAACAAGTATGAAAAAAAAAAAATTTGAAAAAAAAAAGCTTGAGGCCACCATCATGAATCAGAGACCAGAAAATAAAAGAGATATTAAAATAAAGAGGGGAAATAGAAAGTGATGAAAACGATAGAGCTGATATAACATGAAACAAAGAGGAAGAAGATATGGCGTCGATGAAGAGAATAAAGAGAAATAAATAAAAACAAAGGAAAGTTGAAGGAGTGTAAGGTTTGAGAGATCGATCTTGAGAGGTAAGGATAGTATCAAATCAAGGGCAGTAAAGATAATGATAGGAAGAAAATAGTGAGTGGTCGTGACGTGTGGCATAGGAATGCAAGAGTGGAAAAGTCGTGTTTTTGGAAGTAGAAAACAAAAGAGAGGAAAGAAGAGGCGTATGAATAGTGAGTTGTGTGCGGCGAATCGATGAACTCCAAAGAATGAAGGATGTAGACTGATAGAAAAAGAAAGAAAGAAGCCTATCTAGTAGGCGAGGTTGAACTAACGCAGCGTTTCAACGCCCGAAACATACGGCCTACACGGCTGTGGCGTCTGCCAGAGCGAACCTCGTGAGTCATCACCGAGTCGCAGCTTGGTGTTGGCGGTGTACTTAAGATACTGCCGGGTGAAGCAAGTTGATCCTGTTTGGTAATGGATGCACCCCGTTGGTCTACAGTTATGGGGGGTAGGGAAGCTCTGGAGTCCCAAGACGGGCGCTTCATACTGCGACTCTTCTTGCGTTTCCGTACAGTAGTGGTGTCCTGTGGCGGTTCGGATGGTGGTGGTGTAAGTTTTCCGTTCTTCTCGTTGGCGGTGGCGGCGGTATCATTGGTAGTAGAATTTGATCGGGTATCGTCGTTCTTCAAAGACTTGTCGGACTGCGTTTTTGGGCGTTCGCTATCTGAGAAGTTCTTCGGGTTGGTGTCAGGCAGCATGTCGATATCAGTAAGACTTTCAGCCCAAGCAGCGATGGCAGCTTCGATGGGTGAATAGGCGTTGGTGAATGTATCAAGCTCTACGAAGCGACCATTGTACCTGCCTGCCAATTCGACACCTTCGGTAACCGTAACTTGACGATCACCCAGTACAGGTCTCACGGGCGAGCCACGGGAGGCGACGATGATTGGTAGTGGGGGACGAGAGGTCACGGCACCCGATGTTTGTTCACGCTCGGTGACATGGCGCTGGCAAATCTGGACAGCGGATTGAAAGGACGCCAACGACTTGACGGAATACAGGATGACGAGAACATCGATTTGGGCTAGCTGGCCAGCAAAGTGTTCGGGCTGGCCCAAAGGGTTGACAACCTGGTCAACCCAACAACGCCATGGATAGTTGTTTACAGGCACAGACGTGTAGGGGCGAGCCTGGCCGGATGCTGGAGGCCTTGACCTCTGCAACGAGGGATAAAGAGTTAGTAAGTGCAATATTTAAAAATGGAGGAGACCTTCTAAAGTTAGGTATGTAAAATAGCACGCGAGGAATGGAAGCGAGCAATTGAGCCTCAATCTCCAACAATAGTAATTAGAGATACAACGTGGGGGAGCCGATATAAAGAAAGACTTACAAAGAGATTCTCTAAGAACGCGTCCCGATGTGACTCGCCAAAGGTCGAAACAACGCCGATGAAAGGCGCCTTGTGGCGAATAGACTCCAGAGAACCGGCGGTTGAAAGAGGAGTCGTCGTTCGCAGAAGTGGTGATGGTCTGCGTTCCGTCGAAAGCACCTGAGATGCGCGTTTGGCGGCTCTAGAAGTCATAGCGACGAAAGCATTACTACTGCTATCAGCGGACCGAGTTCGAGAATGAGACTGCATGAGTGCTCAAGCCCGGCTTTGTTGTGAGCTAGGTGGTGATGCTTATGTGTTGATAGGTTGGTTGGTATTACGGCTGTCTTGGCTTAAATATCCATGGCTATAATATAAGGCAGTACGAAGGTCACAAAACGGATGTGTCGTCAAATAGATAGTGTATCGATAGTGTGTTGGAGTGTTTGCTGATAATGGCCGTATATATATATATAGTCGAATGTCGATGTAGAAGGGGCTTTTGAGAAGAGTAGACAGGGAGTAGTTGTCGAAGCTATAGCTGGACTATGAATGACAGACTTGAACCATGTAGATACACTGCCAGAGCGGATGGTGTTAAGTTTTATGAGTAGGAAACAATGAAAGAGATGATGAAAGGCTGAACAGAAAATATATCCTCTGACCAATAAAGGTTACGCTGAATACTTGGAGCTTTGGGAAGGGGAGGGCAAGGCTTCTTAATGAATGTGTTGTAGCTTTCAACTAAGCTTTAAATTCAAACTAAACTTGGCTCAAAGAGCGAACGAAAGAAAAAAAAAAATGAGAGGCAGTTTAGAACGGTCTGAACGCCAAGCCAAGCCAGGAACGAAAGAGTTAACAGGAGCAAACTTACTACCTCAACGAGGCAAGGAACCATTAAGGGCTACGCCAGGGTCTCTCCAGCTAGAGCCAGCCATCCATAACAAGGTAGTGTGCAGGGGAACAAGTTCCTAAAAAGAAAAAAAAAAATTATGATATATAACGGGTGTGTGTATAGCAGCACCATCATCAAGCCTCATTGGACTCTAGTTTCTGTCAACCAAATATATTATACTTCGACACACGCCGACATTGAAGTAGCCACAGAATCAATTGTTAGTCCAGTAATCAGTGTATCGATAGAGGAGGGCGGCCGACTGGCTGGACATGCGGATATCATGTCTGGTTCGGTAGCTCCTGATACTTCAACAAAGTGTGTCTCAGTCATCTCCACGATTAGCTCAAGAGGCCCGACGCGAAGAAGTAACAAGCCGCACAAAGAAAGGCCGGGTACAGCAAGGAGGAATGGAAGATAAAAAGGATGGGACAAAGTGTAGAGAAGCGAGACTTTGCTGTTTGTATGGCTAGCGTACTGGATATAGCTAGGCTAAGCATCAATGCCGCCCATAAACCTAGAATTCTCGATCGCGTGAATGATCAAGAGCTTCACTTCCACAAACCTCAACTGTCTGTTGATCAAGAGCTTCGAGTTAAAGCGCCCATTAAGCTGGCGATTCATAAGTAATGCAGGCCAAGCTTTCCTATTTGTCCTTAGCATGGTTGCATTTTTTATTTTGTTTTCTTTTCTGAGTACGCGGTGAAGACAACAACTACTATCTCCACCCTTCACCATCACTCCATCGTAGTTGCGACTTTGGGCTTTTCAAATAAAATTTCAGCCTTGATGTGGGGTCGGCATGGTGTGCGTGCGTGTTTGTACGGTGTGTTGGTATAGTTACTGTGATTCTGTCTAAACCAAAGTCTATCAAGGTCGAAGCAGGCGCTTACTGAAGCGGCGGCCAGCGCACGGGACTGACTGCGGTCACCACGACATACTACTTGTTCTGCAGTGTATACAGAATAGTCGCCTTTTTTTCTTGCCAAGACATGTAGTCTGGAGGCGGATATACATTTACATGCAGGGTATACAAATTGGCAAGCCGTGAAACTAGAGCTCTTTTACTTTCTGTTTTTCTTTCCTTTTTTATTTACGAATATGTTGCTTACTAAATGCTGCCAGGTCCGAGAATGTGTCTAGATATCATTGCCGGCCATATGAAATATAGGACATGTATTGCATCTGCATGTGCTGTGCTGTGTATTTACGGACTATTTGTTCTGACATGTCCGAGATAGTTGGTTTTTCGGTGCTCTATCACAACGAATCTAGTCTCAGCGAAGTGAAAGTTTCGGTCTATCGACACAAGTGATCGATTATTAACCACTTGACCCAGCAAGTGCTAAACAGTTGCCTACGTGCCCCTGTATGAAATTTCCCTGTCTGTCCGTCCGTCCATCCCATACGAGTGAGTGCTGCACTAAACAACAACAGTGTTGATAGACAAGAGGACTTGCTTTGACTTTAGGCTGTCTGGGTAGCATCAGAAGTCGGCTTACCGTGGCTTGGATACCAACCAGGGATGGAGTATGCAACAAGAGGGCTCCCATTCATTGCAAGCAAGTAAGTCGTGTGAATCTAATCAATTGATGAGTTATATAGAAAAACATTAAAAAATTTTGTATAAATTAAAGGCATTTTAACCTCATGACATTCTGCTGGCAGCCACAAGCCATTAACTGTAGGGGTTGCATTCAGCATCCCGGACGAAAATTGAGCAAAGAGGCAAGATTCCGTGAGCTTACTAACTACTAGTGCAGTTAATGTGGCATTATCGTTCAACTGACTTGCTAGCGGCCGAAACCATCGACGGGATTGAGAAGCCCATATTAATCGCCACCCTGAAGAGGCATCATGTCCCCTAAGGGTTTAAACCCATCTTCGGTCTTCGTATCTTCGCCTTCAAGAAGCTGATTCTCGCCCAGGTCAACAATTCCGCAATCCGTTTCTTTTCCACGAGGGCCCTTATTCGCTGCTCAACATGTTATCGTCGGCTGTTTATCTCTAACAGGAAGACCTGTCGAGTGAAGGAACGATGCACAGACATTGCTGTCTTCCAAAACAGCTCTCTTGTTTTCTCGCGTACTAATCATCAGAAAGAGGATTTTAAGCTGGCAAGTGCTGCCGTTGTACTTAGTGACAATTTGATTATAGTTCAATCTGTTAGAGAACGCGAGAAAGAAATGAGAAATCTATACTTCACTTCTACTGCACCCCCCCCCCCTCTTTTGTTTCTCTCTTTGTATAGTTTGTTGCTAACCAACTGCGTTTAATCAAGTATTAAGGGCTTATGCAGGAATATAGCGGCAGGCTCAGCAGTACGCATCGGGCAAGGGTTGGCTAGCCCGTCGTCGAGCCAAACGCCATTGAAGTCTGCCGCCCTGGACCGATGAACGAAAGAAGAGGGAGGGGAGGGGGGGGGGGGGGGGGGGGGGGGGCAAGATATTAACGGACAAGTAGCACTGAACTAATGGAATGTCCGTACTTAGTCCGTAGCCCTCAGAGCATTTGCTGGCCCGTTACGCCTTTCTTGGGCCTCGCGTTCTCGGTCCACAAAGCAAACTTTGGTGACAACGGGGGGCCGGTGCCCTCCCTCTGACTTGGTCAATGCCATGCCGCCGATTGATTATTTCACGTTGTTTTCTTGCATTATTTAGATACGGTCTTGGTCACTGTCTTTCGATCATGCCCAGTGCAAGTTGTCTGTTACTCGTGGGCGGACAGTCCTGCAGTTAACTGGGTAGACGGGCACTGAAGTACTCGGTGCGTTCTTGGTTCGATGTCTCTATTGAGTGTTATGCGTTGGTTCGGTACCACAGCCTCATCTTTAGATTCTCAATCTCAAACATACAAGCCATAACCAGGTCTGGGATTAATGCAGGCTTTTATATTCTGATTAAGCTATAAGCAAAGTCGCTACGGCTATCCACATAACAGAGCATAAACTCCAGGGAATGGTTTGATCTTGGACTGCCGAAGATATTATAAGAGGCCAGTCAATCTCTTTGTCTATCAATATAGCCCCCCCCCTCCAAGACTATTCCCTCCAAAGGGCACAGGCGCTGAAGTTGTAGTGCCAGATTCACAGAACCACAACCAGAAGAAGTCAAGTATGCCAGGCCGGATCGGACGCGCATCAAACACCGACGTCCCGAAACATTCGACGATTAACTAGATTATCGAGATAAAAAATACGCGGCCAAAGTACTTGACACACATCAACAAGGCTGTGAGCATGCGACTATTCATACGGGACGACATGTTGTGGCTAGCCAGAGACCAAAAGTACCTTTTCACAATGGACGTGGTTGCTGTGGGAAATAAAGAACAGTGAAGATCACACTATTTAGCCATATTTTGCGGCAGACAAGAGCTTTCGCTATTCCATAGTACCTCCTTTCCATTTGTTTACAGGCCAGGCCTAAGTGGTAGCTATCTATCTATGTGTCTCTTCTTTTTTTTTCCTTGATTATGGAAAGTACATAAAAAAGAATTACACACTATTTTCCCTGTCTTGTTGTTAGGGGAAGGGGCTTTTTTTTTGGCTTACAGTTTAGCTTTCTGTAGCATGCCGACTTTCCTTAAGTAACCAAAAAAAAAGAACAATGCTCGATAATTGCGAATTTCATTGCGCCATAAACAAAAAAAATCTTACAAGGCAGCCTTCAACTCTGAATCAATTGCACCGTAATATAGCAATATTTTCAAAAGCTTCATGTGCGTACTAAATTAACAATAAATAATACTTAAAGATAGCATGCTAAAACTTACGGCTCGCCTATGCCCTGTCTTGTGTCCATAGAATGGGCGACAAAGATACAACAATGGCGTCGATTTTAAGTTCAAAAGCAGACGCATCTCATCACGAAGATCAGCCCATTTCCAATATTCCATGTTAGTATAGCGCAATTTTCATCTAAGCTAGTCTCGACATGGATGCTGAGTACTCATGACTCTGCTTGCCATCGTGACAAACACAGAAACCGTTACAAAAGTAATGTTTCCCCGGTAATCACAGTTATTATAACAGACTCAACAGGTCGTTATTAATGTTATGGCACGGCACGATTCAATTCAGTTCTCAACATTTAGTCTAAACTGGCCATCCACCCATTTGGAAGCTCGTCTCGTGGTTTAATCTCGGGGTGTAGCTTTTTGGGGTCGTTCTTCATAACTAGACCTGCTGGTCGTCTGAGCTTCTCTTCGTTTGCGGTTCTTCCTGCACTAATGACTATCAAATAGCATTTGAATTACTCTTCACAATCCCCGGTTTGTTCTGTTCAGTTATTTCTTGCCCTGTTCAGATTAACCTTTGCCTCTAAATACTAGCCAGAGCTTTGTCTGCCTGTTATTATATTATATTATCGTACATGGCAAAGGTCAAATATGAATGGCACAAGAAAGTCTGATCTTGGTTAGTGCCTGCTCGTTCCCACCAACATTGGACCAGAGTTAACGTTGACTTTGCTCGTATCCAGAGAGATTCGACGACATTAAGCTCTTTGGAGACTAACCGGCATAAACACTAATACTAGTACGCATTTGATATTCTACATAGTATTGCAAGCCACAACTCAGCATGATATCGACGTAGCCTCTGAATATTCACTGCGCTTATCTTCCTAGCCATACCCACCAATAATAATACTATGATCTATATTACATGCATTCTTTCTTCACAAGGTGGTAATGGCCACGACAAATATGCCAGCGCATCAATATATACTATACCATTGGAAAATATACGGTATTGCTATCTGTATTGTATTCATGCAAAGTATCAAACACTGGCAATGTCCGGCCACCAACCAGCAGCCTTCTCCGGAAGTAACCGTCGTTCTTCCAGTGTACCATCGTCCATATGATCAACCCCAGTTGTCCAAGGTTTCCTTCCTCGCAGTCAAAAAGCCCCTCTCACAGCGCTTTCTTCTGTTTTAAACGTTATGCAGAAATACCGGGCTGCAATGCAATGCAGGTAAGCTGCAGCTACTATGTCGCAAGTCGCTGCTTGCTTGCTTGCTGGTACGCGCATGAATCTTGGTATGAATTGCAGCGCATACAAAAAAAAAAAAAAAAAAGGGTATATATTTGTTTTCTAAATGTGGATACACAAAAGCCTAGAACGTAGTCTAAGGTTGTCCTTTGTCTTCTTATATATCAATAAGTGGTTCTACATTGCATATTTGAGCAATAACATCCACTTGTACGGGATTTTACTCGGAGACTAAATCAACAAAAATAATATATCTTTATTCTTAGAGCCTCCTCAAAATCTATAAACACAAATAAGACACTTTCATAACTTAGCTTGCTCGAGACAAAAACAACCCAAAAAATTCACTAGCATCTGGGATGATAACATACGAAGTTGAAAAGTGAGCTGCATGATTCCTGAACGTAGACAAGGGTCGCTTCTAGTCTAAGGTTTCTTTCTTTTTCCCTGTGACTCTCCATGTATGTGTATAACTTTTTGGCCAGCAGCTTTCATATAATCGTTACGATCAAGATTAGGTTTGTTTTCTGCCAAGACGATATCTGAAGTGTCTTACTGAACATGAGCTGGAACTGTTTTCGTTCGTTTGTTTCCCTTCTTACTTTCCGTCGTTGCAAGAACAGCTTATGATAGGAGTGAGGACGAAAGCCAAAAACCCTTTAAAAAAAAAAAAAAAAAGGGGTTTGCTCGCTGTTGCTGAAAGTTGTCCGAGTTTGTGTGAATTGACCTTTATCTCTTGTTTTAAGTTTCGTCTCAGTATTGCTAATTGCGATTGTTTCTGTTTCCATAGGCAAAAGGGCATACTAGTATTAAACCATGGAACAGATGTTTGTTTCCTTACGGGCCTGTTATTCTTCTTCGCGACCAATATTCACGATATATTGGAAATTTTCAAGGACAAGAAGCGCCGTTATTTGTTCGACGCTTTATTAGTAGTATCTTTGGGGGTTCTGGCGCTAAAATTAGCAACACACAAAAAAAAGCAATAACTTATACGAAACATTGACTTCTGGGAGGGAAATAAAGGGCTTGGCATATGATTAAATAGTAGGGTTAACCGGCGACTCAAAGGATGCGTTATTTCCCAATCAAGTAATTCGTGCAATTAAGCAAAATGGATACCGGGCGGAGTATCGCTACATTAAGCTACAGCAAAGTTATACGGTTAATTCGAAACTACGGGAGGGAAAGGAGATATAACCTGTAATTCTCTTGCGACATTTTGATAGGCATTATCGGCTGGCAAGATATAGGGTTGTAACATGGACCGGGCAGGTTTCTACTCAAACATGGCCTGTCAAGTTGTAAAGGTTCGAAGAATAAAGAGACAATATCGTTATGATAACTTGGATCAAGTGCTTGGTTT
The DNA here is from genome assembly GCA_001856765.1 of Endoconidiophora polonica. NCBI lineage: Eukaryota > Fungi > Ascomycota > Sordariomycetes > Microascales > Ceratocystidaceae > Endoconidiophora > Endoconidiophora polonica. Next base: position 21,343 of record LXKZ01000418.1, read on the forward strand.
AAAAGTCACATTTGGGCTAAGAGTATCGATGGAGACAGATAAGAGCTGAGAAAGCAATGGCCTGATAGCGACAGAAGCCTTTTATACTATCTCTTCTTTGTCTCCTCACCATGGTATACTGACAGACTATAGCCAACGGCCTCCTTCTTATTTTTTTTCTTGTTTTCCTGCATGCTGTGCCAATCTTTTTCTTCTTTTTCTTTTCGGGAATGCGACTCCAATATTAGCAAACAAGTTTGTTTGTCGCTCTACATAGTATGAAGGATTAGTAATATTTGGCTCAATATGGGCTCTCTGTTGATTATTAAAGACTGCAACATTGGACCAGGTGCGCGTAAAATCTTAACACGGCTGTTCCTAGACAAGCTGGAATGGGCTTCAAGTAAGTGGCTAGCTAGTATTAGCGATTTTGGGTACTGGGATTATGAAATTCCAATACTAGTTCAGCGGATTTGACCTCTAGTCCGTCGTTTCTTAGCGTCGATTTCTTGCGGAGCCTAGCGGACGATACATTAGTAGTAGGTGAGCTGATTTAACCGCAGCGTAATTTTCGCATAATAGCGCTCTCTGTATTGTATCGTTCAAGATGAAACGGATCTGCCTTTTGCCGAGAAAACTGCAGCAATCAAGAACGTCCAAGAAGTGACTCCACATCGAGTCTTGACCTTCGGACATCGGCATCGTCGCTAATGAAATCTCGCTAATTGGGGAATCCCTGATGTCCCTTTGTTGTACTAGTATGTTCTTCTTCTCCTTCTGCTCTGTGACCCTTTTGACATGTCGATTTTATATTTGACTTGCTGAATTCAGATGAATGCAGAGAAGCATATATCTCAATGGCAGATGTACCTTTCTTGAGATAATGAATCCTTACTCGCGATCCAACTCTTCCCATGAAAAGAAAGGGGGAAAACGACCTCCCGTCGTTGTGTAAAATGGCCGTTCGACTATCATGCCAGAATTAGTGAGAATATTTGAGGCACATGAAGCAACATGCTAGTATAACTACTACGTAGGAAATTCCATATCGGCCATGCGCGTATGTACCTGAAAAGGACTAGCACATAATCGGTCTTCTTGGACGGTCGATACCCGTAGATGGCGCTGAACTCTTCTCTATTGCCTTGCAGCCAAGTATGTAGTTTGTCGGACCAACCTTCTGAGACTAACATTTAGCTGTATAACGTTGGCTATCCCTATAGAAGAAAGTAAATCAGATAGTGAAAGCATTAAAGTTAATTCCTAACTGTATGAGTCTCTTTTTGTCTTTCTAGAATCTTGGATATACTAATACTGCATATAGCACCACAAAAAAAAGAAAAAGAAAGAAGGAAAAAAGAAATTAATATATTGATGACCGCCTGTCTGTGTGCTCGCCCAGCCTGCCGTGCTTTCCCATCTAACCCACTTGCATTTCTTGGCAACATGCGAGTCTCAACAAAGCTCGTGAAAGCAGAGTTTATCTGTTCGGACTGGCGATCTTAGTAAGTAGTAGTAGTAGTAGTGTGACTTGTTATGTTTTGATCTGCGGATATCATATGGCCCGAATGCATCTTGTGCCTGTCAAGAAGGAAACTTGCTGACTTTTTCCCATAGTTGGCCATACCGGGCTAAGATTGGTAAGCTAGACCAAGATCGCGCTATCAGAAATGCTGAGAAATATTGATTGAGATACCGCTCTTCCCCTCTTTCTTAGTTTTCTCTCGCTGAGAAAGGACAAAAAGAAAGGAACCCCCCCCCCTCTCATTGTGATCTTAAGCCGAACAATGTACGGCGATTGTCTGTTAGTGGCCTGTTCCCTGCTTGCATGCTACTATGCAAGCTGTGTCTCTCTGAGTTTATTCCTTTATGGCTGACGACGACTATTATCATATACTGACTCTAAATATCACCGAAGTATAGCTTGTCTTTTTGATCTGTTCACGCCCTCTTGGCCCTGCCCAATACTTATTTTCGGATTATCTTCTTGTTCTTGCTTTCTCTCCGAACTGTAGCTACTACTGTTGTTATACTGCTTTGTATGTCTTGTTATCGTGAGAAGCTACATAGTACTATGAAATTGGCCGTCATTGGGCTAAAGCGGCTCTAACATTCGCTTTACTTGACTCCTCTAGGCGCAACACACTTCTTCATTATTCGGTTTTTATTCCTCTCTCTTGATATCTCTCGATGCATTTCACAATGGTCGTCTCTGTATCCTGTTCTGTTGCTAGCAATGCCTGTAACATTACCCTAAGTTAACCCTGACGTTAAGTTATACACCATACAAAGACGAGTACAATTTGGTAGGTGGGCTTACTGCGCTTTGACCCTTTGACCCTTTGATGAGCAAGCCGACTTGCACCGACTTAGTACTGCTACTCTTGAGCTAGACAGGAGGGAAATCCTCTTCAAAGCCAGCCCATCTTACTCCGTTCATGTATATCAGCGAATAAAAAGCACTTGTTGGCTTAGTTACAAACAAATTCTTATATGACTTTATCTTCGGGTCCGACAGAGAGGCCGTCACGGAAAAACCGACGGAGCTAATGAGCCACTGAAGTGGGCTTCTTGTCAAAAGGTTATAATTGGCAGCCATTAATAATAACCAGGGAGATATAGCAAAGCTCTGCAAAAAAAGCAAGAGTAAGAATTATAGTCGATAACGGAACTAGAGGGGAGGGGGACATTTCCCGGCCGTAAGAAACACACGATGTAGTGTGATGTGAATAGAACCTTTTCTCATCTTGCGGGGGGAATTGGGCCATCGTTTCCTTGGGTCGGCGCTGGAATGCAAGCAGCATTCACTTTGGCAGACGTTCTTTTCCTGTTCTTTTCGCGTGCAGATTAATCCTAAAGACAAGGACTTCAGTGCAATTCATCGTCTTGCCGGTTATGGCGTCTGAGGCTGGCTTGATGGCCATGTATTATTATTGTAGCTTACTGGCTAGTACTATCAAAGATACCTAATAGGTTCATACAACGGCAAGATCCTTGTATAGGATACGGTGAATACGCTTTCGTACCTATGATTGATTTCTATCCCCAGCCCAGTACAATTAAATCAATAGTAGTAGTAGTAGTAGCTTAGATCTTACTCTTTCACCCCTTTGAGCTGCATCCTGCGGCTATTCTTCTTTTTCGTCTACTGGCGGACAGGCCCTTGACCCGGGACCTGTTAGGTAGGCGACTTAATAATAAGCTTGCTGCTAAATTACCAGGTGATCTGATCTGCTCGTATCTTAAATGTGAAAAGAGAAATCCATAAGGTACTTTACTGATATCTCATATGAGGCATTCCAACAGGAATAAAAGAGAAACTCAAAGAGGGGGAGGAAAGTAAGGAGTGGTCAGCTAAAATAGAGCAACGACTGCAGATTATCGGTTAGTTAGTGCCTTTCAGTAAGCTCAGCATATCAACTATGATTTTCTTTGTGTCTTTTAGCGAACGTAGGGAAGTTAGTATGAAGCTTCATCGCTGTACTATGTAATGCTTATCTTGGGCCATAGAGTACTATATTATATATAATAGTGACTGACAATTAGCATTTATTTACCTCATTTATTATCGCGATATATTCTCGACAAGGAGGAGATGGAGGGTTGCAAGAGACGTCGAAGGGCATCAAAGGACATCAAAGGACACACAAACCGCTGAGAAGGAAAGCAAAGGCGTATAAGCAATTAATCCTAGATAATAATCGATATGATTGCAACTGAGACAAAAACGTCAAGCTATTTCTTTTTCTTTTCTTTGCAGTGAGTTCTTGCCGTAGTTAATGACGTTGCTTGCTACCTAAGAGAATAAAAGAAATTCTGTGATAATATATTTTTCTTTTTTTTTTTTTTTCGCTTGTTTGTATATATATGATAATCAAGCGATTCTCATCTCGCCTTTTGGTACAACCCAACAGCCATGACTACTAATATGAGTCTCACAAGCACGACCACACTCACTTTGCACATGTACACGAAACACCTCTTGGCGTAAGACTAGAGTAACACTATGTTTTCGTGGGCTTATCCGGCCGAGTTGGAGTCCTGGCCGGATTCACAGTTAATAGCAACACATAAGCCACTTCAAGTAGATATAAAGAAATTCTACTCACAGCTTGGCTTGGCTCGAGAGACTTGAGCATAGAAGGGCTGGAAATGAGAATATAAACTTATGTGGTACCTTTCTTTCCTTGAATTTTCAAAAAAAATTCACCTAGGAATAGGATGGTAAATAACTCATCTACTTTATCTGGGGGATACACATCATCAAAGAAGTCCGGTAGACTTTGAACTGGTGGTGTCTGGTAAAAGTACGCGTGAGTGCTCCTATTTGTCAATTAAAATTATCATCAAAAATTAAAGAAACTATAGTTATCGATAGGGTTACTAAAAGGTCTATATACTTGCTTAGAAAGTGATGCTTGAAATGTATGAAGCCTGGTTGATGTCTTGATATTGGCCGTCACTTGCGTCACTACAGATTATAACGTAGATTTAGTAAGAGGTAAAATAAATATAGAGATCAATACAAGCTGGTAGTCACACATCTGCAGTTCTATCAAGAAATAAAGTTAAAAAAGGCTTTGTAAACAGTTATCATGTCCAGCGACTATAAAATCCCAATGAAAACCATAATTGGCAACTTTATATCCGGACATATGTTTGAAAATGCCTACAGATATATTTAGGGACTCATGTCAAATAGTAAACCGAGTTGCAAACTCCTTGAAGATCGAGGATAGAGGATCGATGGGGCAAGTTGTAAATATAGACCATTTGAAAACTTCAGCGCTACCTTAGTATATATATGCGTTGCAGAGGGAATACATAAACTTTTTTAATATCATCATTAATCTTATTCAATTTC
>LXKZ01000418.1:26383-68048 GCA_001856765.1 Endoconidiophora polonica
ACCATACTAGGAGCAGTACTCTAACTAATAGCCATCTAAACCCAATAGCCAACAAGGCTCATAAGAGCCGCGCCAACAAGGACGAAAGCGAAAGCCAGAGCGTGCTTCCAGCCATGAAGAGTCTCCCAGCTCTCAATGCTAAGGAAACTCTCCTGCATGATCTCGCCGATGGCATTGAAGATCAGGGTGCCCGCAGAAATGGCGTAGCAATTCCGTTAACCAGAAGGCCAAAACAGCCTCGGGCTCATACAGAGTGCGAGTGCCGATACTGATAGCTTGACCTATAGGAGTACGTACTAAACAAACAAAGTAACAAACATGTAAGTGGAAGATTCATAAAAAAAGGTAGTAGTTGCTAAGAGAGCGGGATGACATACGTCAGGGTGTAGGCAATAACCATCATCTACGGCTGGAGAGACTTACGGGGCCAGGCAACATTCACAATGCGATAACCAAGAGCCTGACCCTCGAAGATTTCTATAATAACTGTGTTAGTGACTGAACGAAACAATATAGCACATTATTTAGGAGGGACACCTACGGTGGAAGAGAATGGCCACCATGAAAGCAATAAGGCCAGCACCAGTGACAACACTAAGCGATATACCAATGAAAACATCGTGGGAAATGATTACAGCCTCTAACAGACGGCACTGGGCAGCCTGCTTCGAGATGGGAGAGTCGAGGCGCTCACGATTAGCGGCAACCTGGTCCTTAGCCTTGCGCTGGACATGAGCAGGGCTCAACGCCATCAACGACAACTACAAAGAGGACGGCAGCCATGACGATAACCACGGGAGTAGACGGGTAAGTCTCAGTGAAGAAGATAGGCAATAAGCTGTGCGTGAGAGAAACAGAGGCTGTGGGCAATAGGTGCACAAAGGTAGTAGCCAGAAGAACGCCAGTGCCATTGTGACGAGCACCAAAAAAGATAGTCTTCTCGCTGGTGCTAGAGTCGACTTTCCGGCTGATGAGCGGGAAGACACAAGCAGCGCTGGAACCTGCAAGCAGGATGAAAATGGCGGCCACACGCATCTTCATGTCATAGGCGATATGCTTGTGGTCATGGTTATGGCCATCACTGTGATGATGACCAATGTGACGTCCAAAATTTTTTTTGTTGGCATCGTGGAAAGTGCCATTGAAGCCAACTAAGAGATTTCTGAAAGTCTGGACAGTGGCACAGCCAGTGAGAATGGTAATGATAGTACCGGAGACAGGAATAGCCACCGCAGTACTAGTTGCATTGGGATAGTAGAGACCTGAGGCAATGGGATGGGAAGTGGGATGAGCAGTAGCATTCTTCATAAAAGAGACAGAACGCGTAGATACAACAACCGAGAGGTTAGCCTTAACATCGAAAGCAATGTAGCCAAGAGCGACATTAAAAAGCATAGAGGTTGCGAGAGGGCCAATGATGATCTGAGGGGTCTTGAAGACAACATCATTAACAACCCTTTGGAAACGAGTGGGCTCCTTTGTAGGGTCTTTTTCCAAAAGAGGGACTGCAGGGAGATGAGGATAGCCCCGAAGCATGATGGAAGTAGGATTCATTGTGAAATAAGTTATAAGAAGATTAGTTACAAAATCGGTGTTTAGTTTTTGATGAAAGATCACGAAGCAGTTTGCAAAGAAAACCTCCTATGCTTAGGAAGAAGGGAAACAAGCCTCCAAAGAGCGGAGGGGATTTCATACATCTTATGGACAAATTTGAGAAGAGGTATCAAGAAGTCCCAGCTTGGTAACGAAACACGAACATATCGCCACCTACACTGTTAAGAGCTGAATTACCTGGTAGCAGGTTAGCGCATTTCTTAGAGCAGTGCTCATTGGGCGTGGACTCACTGTATAGCTATAGTTGGAGAGAAGTTCCGGCTTCAGGAACGGTAGATAAGCATGCAAACATGCAGCTACTATGGGATATCTTTCTAGTAGAGTATCTCAAACCTTCCAATGGGTATATGATAGAAGAAGGAAAACACAAGTCAACGAGTCTGCTTACTACACGCATGAATATGACCTATCTAGATGATATATGCTCACAATAGAATGTGTTGTGGAAATAGTATCCAATCTTTTGACTGGTGTACGCTTTGACATAGGAACGCAGGTCTAACGATCTTGCTCATTCTACGCACTCGCATAAACCAAGCTTAGCTAAATTCAAGTAGCTGCTATCTTAACTTGAGCATATTAGAGCTGAGTAGAGTGAGTCTTCCTACATGTCACGGCAAAAACCATGCTCAATAACCAAATCGAGTATGTAGCAAGAACTCGTGTATCATCTACTGATAAGATATACTATACTGGAACTAGGAATTTGTGTGGTAAATTGCACCGAGATCTCGACAATTCTTAACAGGTATGCGAATCTCGCTTTGTTGACGGTCTATTCGCTAGCTGATGTATATTTCCTCCTTCGTAACATGCTTCCTGTTTTGAATGGCACCACGCTATGTATAATCTACCCCGCCGTTTAAAGTTGATGGTATTACATATTTTGGATTCTTCTGTACGTGAGAGTTTTTTTTTGACAGTTCACAGTACTTATTCCTGAAGATATCTAATAATCACATTACTCATGACTTGTAAGGATAACTGTTGATTTTTGAGGAAAGGGTGTTAGGAGATTGTAAGGGTTAGGGGTGCTACGGTGATGGATCTTGAACTAAAAATCTTGCACTCAAAGATGGCAATTTTTTTTTTTTTTTTTNNTAGAACTATGAAGATACTCGTATGGCAATTTTATAGAGAGCCCCTAGTTGGGACGTAACACTTTTCCTTATCTGGACGGTTTTCCTACTGTTACCACTCTTAAGAAAAGAGAAGAAAAAGATTACATAAGGTGGGTTCCCCGCATTGCCGCCTTACTTCAATGATATTACACCAATCCCTTGGGCCAACTCAGTTCCTCTCTGAGTAGTAATACTGCGTCTCCTCCTGCACTGTCCCATGCTCTACCACCGCTACTAGATTTTGCCTGGAGAAGAAACAGAAGCCTCCCAATTACGACCAATTCAATCGAGTGACATTTTGCTAGTCTGAGCCTCGAATTTTACCCTTTGCGCTAATGTAGCTTATATGAGTAGGTTGGGCGTTGACGATGACGTTGGATGACCAATTTTGAGTGAAAGTGATGTGGATACTAATAGCCCACTGTAAAATGTCATGTTCTAACTCTTTGATTGTGGCGTCAAGCTGTTCTGACAGTAGCCTATTACCTTGAGGAGGCAGTTGATAATTATTAGACAGGTTAAATTGATCATGAGATTTTGATGTGAAAATTGTTGTTGATGTTGTTGTTGTCAATGGTGAGTTGTGATGTGTCAATATACTTATGGCATCGAATTTAAACTCCCAAGGTTGAAAAGTGGCGGAACTTTATTTTTATGCCGAATATGGCTTAGCGTACAGCCAAGAGAAATTAGTCATGTAGACCCATCCTATCTATGTACCTCTTTCTTATCAGTGGAAAACCGTCCAGATAGACCTCATAGGAACATACAGACGGAATTAGGTGAGATCCGCAGACTTCTCTAGGGCCGGCTGGGCTATGTACCTCGGAGATCGCAAGCTGANNGAAGAGGTTGACAAACTCGCCAAGCTCGGGTGCACTAGCACTAAGGAGTTGCTGGTGATGAAAAATACTATGTCCCTCGCACACGCCAGAAGATGAATGTAAGCGGAGCTAGACGGAAAATTCAAGGCCTGGCTGCTCAATGATACGAAGCCACACCCGCACCTGCTCTAAATATTTGAGATTCCATCGGTGTACAGAGTTGAGTGACTAGATGGCCAGCATGGCCCCGTAACAGGCCGGATACTTACTGAATGCGTAGCAAAGTAAGAACCAAGTACTACTAATAGTATGCTCCTTTTAGTAAATCAGTCACAGATTTTACATAGTTAGGTTATGTCTGAGGCAAATTCCAGTCAAAAACTTCCCCTAATACCCTGCTACAGTCACATATAATATCACGTGACTGACCTGGGATTTGTAATTTGACGCCCCAAGTTCGCGGTTGCTGCCTACAGTCAAGGGGTTGCATTTTAGCTAGTTGAATATTGGCAGACTATAACTCTCTTATTACTATAACATGTATCATCCATTACCTCGAGAGAGTTCAAACTATTCATAAGCGACTATTTATCTACTGACAAACTCTGTGGACTATTGCATTTTTTACACTGGCTAGTCTAGTAGGAAGTAGACTTGCTCTCATGACGCTGACGATACTTTTTTTCCGCCTCATATAAGATTGCGCGTTCTTTCCTTTTCTAGCCATCTATCCATAATCATCTTAGTTACTAGTATCTGTATAGGGAAGTTCTCCATTTTGGGAGACTTACCATATAGATCAAATATCGAGCTTGTATCTTTTGTCTGTTGAAACTCCAAAATTCTTGTCGTTTTGTTTCTAATGTGACTACAGCACCAAATTCATGGCCATTACTTTCGTTTCTATCCCTATTCGACTCTTCCTTTATCTCATCGGAGAAACAACGGAGCAACTTGGGCTTCGGAAGTCACTCAGAGATGAGTGCCCAGAGTAACAGCTCTTCATTGCCATCTGGCAAATCAGCTACTGAAGCCGAGGCTGTCGCCGCTGCTATCAATGGCATTGTTAATGTTCGCCAACAGGCTGATTTACAACGAGATGTTACTTCGGAAGCGCAAACTGCCATCTATGAGCAGGATATGAAGCGCGACGAGGAGCGCATTGAGACTTTGAAGCTGAAAGTCGTCAAGATCCAGGGCAATAGAAAGGCTCTTTCGGAAGAATATGACAAAAAGAATGGCAATCCTTTGTTTCGTGTGCAGGCGGCTAGTGTGAAGAAAAAGATTGACAAGTGCGATGCTGATATACAGACTACTCTGGATGAAATTGAGGCGTTTCATGATCGTTTAGCGCGCCGCAAAGAACAGCATGACACACATTTGAAAGCAAAAACACAAGTAACCGAGGAACTGCCTCCGGAAGATCACCATGGCCCCGAAAAATTGGAAGGGGAGTCTCTGGAGGAGTATCTCGTGCGAACGGGAAAGATCACGCCCTTTGCTCTTGAAGAAGGCGCAGACTTGGAGGCACTGATGGAGGACGGGAAACTATCTGGCCTGGCCAGTTTCAAGCCTCACCAGCTACTCCGAAAGCCCGGTTTCGATTCGCAGCTGATAAAAGAAGTTATCGATGTACCGGATAACTTAGTTTCCCAAGAATTCAGTTTCCGTCCTCGTAAACGTCGTCACGTTGATCTTGAACCTGAAGGCGGCACGGAAGACGATACGGACAATTTTGACCCTGATGCTGGACTACATTCGAAGAAACGGGCGGCGAAAGGAAAGGCTAAAGCAGGCCGAAAACTCAAGAAAAACAACAAAGACGACGACTATGCTGAAGACGCAGCTTCTTCTGCTTGTTCTGATGATATGGGGGGCTATGATGATGTCCGTGAAGACTCCAAGGCAAACAGAGCTGCCAAGGCCCTTGCTGGGAACATTGACCTTAGCAGGATCGATGACGGCAACGAAAAACAGTACCAGCTGCGCTTACGCAGCTGGGTAGAGCGGCGAGCAGCTATGCGGGAATCTCTGAGTGAGAAAGACGATACACCAAACGCCGAAGAACGGTTCAAGCCAACACCTGGAAAAGCTGACATCCCAATCACAAAAGGCTACCAACTTCCAGGCGAGGTCGGAGAGTTTTTGTTTCCATTCCAGAAAGTTGGGGTTGAATGGCTATGCCAACTACATTCTCGTCTTGAAGGTGGCCTATTATGTGATGAAATGGGCCTCGGAAAAACAGGTAAGTCAACTTCCCTGAGTATACAATGGCCACGATGCTAAACAATCATTTACTGACTTATCACTAGTCCAAATAATTGCTACTATTGTGTGCCTACACTACAGCAAAAAGCTAGAAGGCCCTGCTCTCATTCTTGCCCCCTCAACTCTAATGGCTCAATGGGTCCAGCATTTCCATACTTGGTGGCCGCCATTACGTGTCTCGATTCTGCATTCAACCGGCAGTGGGATGCTGGATCTAGAAAAGGAAGAGCGTGTGGAACGTGATCCGATGACATCCAAGAAGTTGCAGTCGGCTTGTCGTATCATTGACAAGGTTGTCAATAAAGGCGATGTTCTCATAACGACGTACAAAGGTCTCCAAACATATCTAGACGAGCTTGCGCATGTGGGCTGGGGCTATGTTGCCTTAGACGAAGGCCATCTGATTCGCAACCGTAACACAGAAGCCGCAAAGGCCTGCAAGCAGTTGTCCACCTATAATCGAATAGTTATGTCTGGAACGCCTATCCAGAATAACCTTAGAGAGTTATATTCCCTGTTTGAATTTGCGTATCCTGGCCTACTTGGATCTGATACACGCTCTTTTTCACAGCACTTCGAAATGCCCATCCGTGACGGACACCACCGAAATGCTACGAACCTCGCCATAATGACAGCTGAGAAGTGTGCACGAACTCTCCGAGAAACCGTTAAACCGTACATGCTTCGCAGAATAAAAGCTGACGTCGCAGACTCTTTGCCGCCTAAGACTGAGCAAGTCTTCTTCTGCAAACTAGCGCCGGAGCAAGAGCAGACTTACATCAAGTTTCTTGACTCTCCGCACATCAAGGATCTCTTCGCCAACAGTCGGAACGTGGAACACCGCCAGCGCAACGCAGTATTTGCCGCAATAGACACGCTACGAAAAATCTGTAACCATCCTGACTTGCGACGTGGTAAAAACGCGAGGAATCACGATATTGAAGATGATGATTTTGGCAATCCAGTGCGTTCGACAAAGCTGCAGGTCCTGATCTCCCTTTTACGAATTTCCAAAAATTTTGGCCATAAGACGCTTGTGTTTAGCCAGAGTCTTCCCATGCTCGACATTATCGAAGCTTATCTGAAAGACGAAGGCTACAAGTATGTCCGAATGGATGGCGGGACAAATCAGATCGACCGGCAACCCATGGTCGACAAATTCAACAAGTCCGCGGAGCTCGAGGTGTTCCTTCTTACGCCACAAACTGGCGGTGTTGGATTGAACTTGACAGGCGCTAATCGCGTCGTCTTGTTTGATCCTTCCTGGAACCCGGCCACTGACAAACAAGCTGTGGAACGTGCTTGGCGTTTGGGACAGAAGCGATCTGTCGAGATTTACAGACTGCTGACGCCGGGGACTATTGAAGAGAAGATCTATCGTAAACAACTATACAAACAGTTCATGACAGATAAGATCATGACAGACACCGAATTTCATCGGTCATTTGATTCGAACTCGCTGGCAGATATGTTCACTTATAAGACAGAAGAGGAGGACCGCGATCTAGATATCTTCGAGGGTGCCCAAGCAAAGTTTCAAAAGGATACTGCCTCAGAACATGTACCAAAGGACGTAGCTGCCGAGAACTCGCTAGACGGACTTGGCGCCTCTATAGATGAAGCCTCCGCTGTTGCGAATGTCGAGCAAATCAAAGCCATTGAGGAGTACCGCGAAGAGAAATCTGAGGCCGAAAAAGGCATGCTCGATGACCTCTTCAAACGTTCCATTGACAGTGCGTATAATCACGAAGACATTGTCAATGCCAAGCAGCGCGTACAAGCCAACCGTGAGTTTCTTGAGCGTGAAGCCGAGCGCCTAGATCGCGAGACCAAGAACTTCATCAAAGAACAAGCCATACGCGCTTACCACGATCGCCACGGCACGAGAAGCAGCAACGGACGCGGCGGACCCAGCAGAAGCGGAGCCCCTGCCGCCCTATCACAGAGACAACCGACGATATTGCCACAGCGCAACAAGCCCATAATCGAGAAGATGTGGACGCTACGGTCGCTGCAAGCAGTCATTACGACTTTCTTTGAAGAGAATGGCGATCAGGCGTATACAGGCGATATCACAAGCTACTTCAACAGTAAGTATAGCGACTTGCCGTCTGACTTGTTCCGCAAGGCGCTGGAAGGCGTGGCAAAAATGCACGATGTCAAGCCAACGAAGAAGGGGAGCAAATTGTGGAAGCTAAAGAAGAAGAAGGTTTCCAGCTATTAGATGGTCGTAGATGGCAAGTAAGGGTTGGCGTGTAATATTGACTTTTGAGGCAAAGGTGCGTATTTTTTACAGATAAATAGTTTCTTTCTGTCCTTCTTTGAAGCTTAATAATAAGAAGGTTGCACTGCATTCTATCTCCTTCTTCAGCAACCCCATAGCCCAAAGCCAGATCTATATCTGCCTATATCTCTGTCTACATTCTAATCCCCATGATCTCGTCTTTAGTCCAATACTTACGCATATTCTCTGCGCCAGGCGTGCGGACCTCTTGATCGAGATATCTAAAGAGGATATCATCCTATTGCATAACATCCTCCAAGCGCGCTAGATCCAGCTTTTCCTCGCCGCCCTGACAAGCATGTAGGTAGTGTTCCAGGCCATCGAGGCCCTTATGAATAAGCCTGTGCTACTTGATCAGAAGGCCTTGGTTCCGCTTAGAGAACTCGGGTACGTGCTTAGCTAGAATTGGAAAGATGTGTGTTTCCTCGAAGGAGTAGTAGCCTGCTAGGTGGGAGACTAATTGTAGGCCGATGTGAGGAGTTGATACTGCGTCATGTGTTTTTCTTTGGGAGATGGATAGCCGGCGGTAGTTGCGGTGTTGAGTGTCGCTCATGCGTTGCGGAAGTTACTGTGCTGTACGATGTGGAAGAAGGAGAGAGAGAAAGAAATTATGAGATTCGATGAAAATGTGTGTGTGTGTGTGTATATATCGTTATAACATTTCTGGGTTTATATGATCTGGTGTCCCATGTCAGATATAGATGATGGTTTCACACTGCCAAAATACTCTATGCTCACTGCTAGGCAATTGAACAACCCAAAGTCTTGCTCAAAAAGTGGTGGCAAAGCCTCTGAAGCAGCAGAGATGGTACCGTGGTAGTGATAGGTTTACCGTCCTGGGCCGCGGGATCTTCGATGATGAGCTCTGACATCTTGGACTAATAAAACTGTGATGAGGTGGTAGAGTATAACTGATGAGATATCGAAGATAAGATAGTAGTGTTTATCTTTAGACTTATATTTTGTCATTGTCATCTAAGAAAAAAATATTTCTTATATATGTCGGTGCTGGCCGAATCATAGGCTACAAAAGCATGCTTACTTACAAGGCCATTTTGTGGCACTCATATAATGACAAACCAAAGCGTGTAGATGAAAGGCCAAAAGTATGCTATGGCTTATAACGACCCCAAATACTATACTACAAAACTTACGATACTTGGTAGAATAAGCTACTGCCCAAGTCACCATAGAAGCATAACTGAGATGGGGATCAGGAATGATGTCGTAAAGTTGAAATTAACGCAGAAGAAGACGCCCTTCCGTCAAGCTCTCCTGATATATGTGAAATGCATTGCTATCAACAAAAGAAAGAAAAAACAGTGCTTTTTGAGGCTTACAACTCAGTTCCTTTTCTCCCGTCTTTTCGGGGTCGTTTCCTTGATAAGACAACCCCGTTCAATGCGAGCCCATCATTATTTCTATATACTATCCCCCAACTCATGAAAATATGTATATCCAACATGCTTGTTCAGCTATTGGAAAAAAAAACTTAAACTGGCTTCATCGTCTTGTTTGGACTAGACAACACACAGTTAGACCAAATAAGAAGCGCGAGGAGATATAAAGAGAACAAAAAAATCAAGAGTTATGGAAAGGCAATGACAATTTCTTTAGGAAAGGTCTTGGAAGAATCCTAATCAAATTATGTATTCATCGCCTTCCGTGTTTCTCATCTATTCGGATCATGTCATTTTGAAAGAAATCTTGTAACATAAAAAGACGCCTGCGCAATTTTTCCATCGTCCACTAACTCTCTCATTCTCTAGTGCCGGTGTGTTATGATGCCGCAGAAAACAAAAGAAAAAGGGGAAAGGGGGAAACAAGAGATATAGAAAAGTAGAAAAGTGCAAGAGGAAAAAAAAAGAAGAAGAAAAAATCAAACTAAAAGCAAATAGTAGTAGAACAGAAAACAACAGACGCCGAGAACAAACCTGCCTGCCACTTGGTCATCCATCCATCAGTCGCCTTTTATCCGCGGACAGCCGCACCCAGAGCACCACCGGTGAATTGAGTGCCGCCAGCTTGGCGTTGCGTGTTGCCACCCGTGCGAGCACCACCACGACCGGTGCGCTGGCCTGTTCGGGCACCACCGCGGCCACGGCCGCCTTGGCGATCGAAAGCATTGGCAGAACCCTGCGTGCGCTGCTCCAGCGTGCGCTCGTTTGACTCGATAAGGGCAGACGCCTTATCTGACAGAGCCAAAGATAGGCCCTGTAGGCGGCTGAGCTCCACACCCTTGCGGAACATGATGGTCAGTGTAGCCTGGTCTAGAGATGCCGATAGTTCCTCGTGGCTGATCATCTTGCTAATGACGGCAGAGATTTTGGCCGTAGACAGCTCAAACATAGTCGACAGCATCTCGACGGCCAGGGTATCGTAATACGGCGCATAGGTGAATAGGAATGTGCGCAAACCCTCTTCTTGGATCTGCTTGGCCAGCATGACCTTGATGTCCTCGCTGTTCGGCATTAGATCCCAGATCTTGATGCTGTTGATAAAGGTGACAGCATTCTTCCATTCGCCAGCAGCTAGAGCCTTGGAGGCCTGCATGACGTGGTCACGAGTGTTCTCCGGGGGTCCGGTGAAAATCTGGCGCTCGTGGTATTCAAGCATGCGGCGGTAAGTCTTGCTGACGATCCGTTTCTTTACATCGGGGGAAGAACCAGTCTGGGCCAGCAGAGGGATCTCCAATAGCATGCTGCAGGTAAGGTAGACGCACTCAAGCAGTTCCAGGTTGATGTGCATATGGAAAGGTAGCTGGCGCTGCTTTTCAAGGCGCTCTTGCTCGGGAGAAACCTGGCCGTAGCGCTGCATCATGACACCCTGAGCAAGGAGCTCCTTCTGGCGACCAGAGCCGCAGATCTCCTGCAGAGTGTTTTGAGCATCGTAGACAAGACCCTTGCGAAAAGCACAAAGACCAATCTGGACCAGAGTGCGGTTGTACAGGATCTGGGTCTGGACATCGAAGTTGGGGATAGACTCCTGAAGGTGAGACATCAGAGACATGTCACGAGCCTTGTAATACTGACCGTGTAGAGCCATGAAGTAGATCTCGGAAAGCATAGCACGTGCCCGTAGGATGCCCTCGGAGTTGCTAAATAAGTATGTGGAGAGAGTGTTGACTAGACTACTAGCCTCAGTGCTAGTAGAGCGGGGGACAATGTCGGAATCGACATTGGTAGAGATGGACTTCCAGAAGGTCTCCTCAAAAACCTTGATGACAGCCTCGGGCTTGAAGTAGACGTGCTCAAGTCTCCGCATGACGATACGGTTGATACTGTCCTGGGGGACCTCCAGATTGGAGGTCTTGCGTAGATTTTCGTAGTAGAGAGCAGCGCGGATGATGATTGTGTACAAAGAACTCTCGTCTTGCAACCGCTCAATGTACTCTGGGGTGTGGGGGTCAATGCTTTGAAGAGAGCGAGTGAACTCATCATCTAGACGCTCAACGTAGGAGACAATGCTACCAGCAATCTTGAAGTAGCTCTGGTCTTCACCCAGGGTAGGAGCCTTCTCATCGTCATCCCACTCCTCAGCGGTCTCGGAGATGACCCACTCGGGGTTGGCAGAAAGAACATTCAGAAGTTGGCCCATGTTTTGCTCAGCAGCCTTCCATTGATCCAGGGGCATGGAGTTACTGCCAGCACCCAAGTCGAAACGAGTAGATACCAGGGTCAACAGAGTGCGGATCTTCTGGTAGGGAGTAACAGCAATCTCTAGCAGCTTCTCCATAGTCTTGATCTGATCGGTGCGGTCGGTATTCTTCTTACCTCTAGACTCCATGATGGTCCGGAGATGCTTCAGAATAGATTCGGGGGTATACTGAACAGCCTTGCCACCTTTACCAACTTGAGCGAAGCCGTCATCGTCATCATCATCATCAGCAGACAGCTGGACTTCGGTAACACGAGGAACCTTCTTGGGCTGTGGCTTCTGAGCCTCCTCGACGTCGTCGACACCAGCCATGTACTTGTCGGGGTTGCTGCGGTAGTCATCGATCTGGAACTGGTACTCCTTGTTGTTTTTCTTGATCTTCTGCTTGACAGCATTGAGGCCGCGGGCATTGGTGGCGTTCATCTTCTTGGGAGTGACCTTCTGCTTAGCAACGGCATCGTTGAGGGCATCCTCTAGATCGGCAGCAGCCTGGATGTAGACCTTGGGGGCCTTGCCACCAATGGTCAGCTTAGCCACCTGGCGGTTTAACTTCTCGTACTCTGTAAAGTATATGTTAGTATCAACTGTGTTCAACAATGTTCTTTGTTGTTTTGTAGATCTGGAGATGTGGTCAAGACAGCACGCCCACCCCCGTTACAGAAACCCCGCAATTTATCGATAACTTGGATAAAACTCACCAGTGGCAATGGCACTCCAGTCACCAATTTTGATAGCATTATCAATGACCTTGGTGATACTCTCCAGCTCCTCGAAACGCTTGTCCTTGGCACTACGGACTTTGGAGCGCACCTCACGGTCGCTGTCGTCACTGTCGGAATCTTCACCAATCATGAATCTAGCGGCACCAGTCTTCTTATTTCCTTCATCTTCGCTGCTGTCGTCGCTGGAATCGTCGGAGTCATCGTTCAGAGAATCGGAATCTTCGTCAGAGCTGTTGTTCTGTTTCTTCTCCAGTTCTTCCTCCTCTTCTGAGTAGAGCTCCTCCTCATCCGACGAGCTGTCGGTGGAGCTGTCGTCGTTGCCACGATAGAACCGTGACATTTTGGCCGTTTTCAATTCGATCAGGTGGATTCAGGTTCGGGGTTATAGATTGATTGATTATAGACAAATGAAGCGTCGGAGCAAGGCAATATGCGTCGTTGGCCCTCGATTCCGCGGATTTTGCTATACTTGGACAAGGAGGGGTCGAAAGGCTTGGTAGAGCAAGCGAAAAAAATATTTTTGGCGGGGCCAGGGCTTGTGTGGCATTAAAAATTAGCTTGCTTAGTGTGCTTAGCAAGCGCCACATAGGCCACCTAATTCAGCGATACTCTATGTGGCGTGCAATGTTCATCAAATTAACTCTAAGCAGACTGTACTAAATGTGGAGCATACCGGCCCGGCTGAGTCCTTCTGCCAGCTAAATCAGGTTCGAGCTTTGCTTATAGATCAATGGCTGCTTACTTGGCTCAATCTTTGTTCTATTTGTCATACCATAGCAGCTTGTTCTCTCCCAACCTGTTTCTAACTCTCGGTATGGTTTTTTGCTTCAACACTACGCCTACCTTCGTCTAAACATGGCGCCAACTACTTGCTCTACTTCTGCTTTAGCAGTCCGGTTATTGACCTCGCTTGTCCGGCCCTCTATCACTATCGCACCTAGTCTTTATTTCTTATATCCTGCGCTTGCCCGACAACCCGTATCTACCTCGATTTTGTCTACACAAACTCATGTCGGTATAAGTCCTTCAGCTGGCCGACATATGCCAACCTGCAATATTAAATCGCTTAGCCTCCGTCATTTCAGTACTTCTGCTTGTCATAGCAAAACTGTTTGTTCTCACAATCCTATTGCAGACGAGGATGGTAATCTCATGAACATGGAAATAACTACACGTGCTGCCAAGGTATATCACGCATCCCTATTGTCGCATACAAATCTGCAGTTTCGCAAAATTTAGCGAAAACGTCTTGCTAATAATATGTCAATATACAGAGACTTACCAAGATCATGTCTCGCGACAACAAGCCCGGCTTAGCGCTCAAAATACAAGTTGAAAGTGGTGGCTGCCATGGATTTCAATATGTCATGAGCCTTGTGACGATTCCCGAGCAAAATGCTACAGACTGGCCAGAACTAGTCAACGAAGACGACACAATTTTTCAGTATGTTGCTGACGACGCCGCGCAACCTAGCCAACTCCAAGGGTCGCCTAAAATCATCTTAGATGAACCTTCACTGTCTCTACTCAAAGATAGTAAAGTAGACTTTACCTCGGAGCTGATTGGCTCACAGTTCAAGATTGTCGATAACCCTAGAGCCACAAGCAGCTGTGGCTGTGGAACTAGTTTCGATATTCAATTATGAATAACTCTGGTAACTTTCACTCATTGGCAATATACCCCGCTACATAAACCATACACAAACATCTTTCCTGTTTACAACTCATCTAGATTGTATAACACTACTACCTTATCACATTTGACAACGGCGCTCGGTAACGAACAGAATGTCACTGTATTTCAAGAGCCTTATGTCACGAAATAGACGTACGCATATGCACTGAAGTTGGTAGCATCAAAGAAGTTGTTATCGATGAGAAGAATGAGGTTAGGTGAAGTCGTAATAATCATAAATCTGATTTCTTTAAAAGCAAAACAACCCTGTCCTCTTACGGAACGCCGTGACATTTCATGATATTGTGAACGCAGAAGAAAACTTTTTTACTATTTTGGTTGCATTTTAGTTCATACGGCGAACCAGGGCGTTAATCTTCTCCTCGCGGTTACCCAAGTCACCACCCTCAATGAAGTGGCGGAACTTGCGGGTCTGGAAGCCACCAGTGGGGTTGGACAGCTTGAAGGGCCACAGGAAGTTGGCGGCCTGCTTGAAGTTGGGGCCAACAGTGATGATCTCGTGAACCAGATCCTCCATGCAGATAATGCCGTACTTGCCCAGAGACTCTTCAATAATAGAGTTGTCAGTCAGAGCAACACGCTGCTTGTTGACCTTACCGTAACCACGCTTGTAGATAAGCTCCTTGACGGTCTTTAGGTTGGGGTAACCGTAGGCAACCCAAGGTTCAACGACCTTGATCATCTCGGCGGTGGCCTTGGTCACTTTGATGAAGACACCGTTGTTGATCTGCAGCAGACGTAGCAACTGGAGGATCTTGCGGGGCTTGGGGGGGACCTTAGAGACACCCTTGATACGCAGGATGAAGATCAGCTTAGCCTCAGCGGGGATGTAGGCAGAGTTGTCATCCTTGGCAACACGGGACAGGCGGAGCTTCTCGCGCTCATCGTCACGGTACTCCTTAATGTACTTCTCAGCACGCTTGAAGATAGCGGAACGCTTCTCCTTGTTGGCCTATGTTAACCATGTTAGTGATTTGTCGTTACAGATATTATGCCAACTTGTATAACGATGATATGGTTCATATATCAGACCCGAAAGAAGGTTAACATCAACAGCATTGACAGTGTCTAGTTGATTGGGTATGTTATGCATCACAGGAACCAGGGGTGGCTGTAAAGGGTAGAACAAACCTTCTTTTGGGCATCAACAGCGGCCAGGCGCTCAGAGCGAGCCTTCTCCTGGCTCTTGCGCTTCTTCAGGAGAGTCTCGGGGACCAAGATATGGTCAGCGGTAACGGGGCTATATTGATTGAATAAGATTAGTACGAAGTCCATACATGCAGACAAAGAAATCTGCATGGATAGAGCGCCGTTGCGAGAACTGTTGCTGAGCGACATTCATGCCATGGCTAACTCGAAATAAATTTGATCAGTGAGGCCAAGCAAGAGTAGACAGTGGGCTTTTGCCATGACTTGCTCAAAGATTGGTGATCTCATCCAACAACACCCCAAGCCATAAGACTCTTGGGAATAGTAGCGTATCTTGGAACGACAGAGACAGGTTTGAGGGCAGGCATTTCTAGCACTAACACAAACAAGTCTCCATCAGACACGATGAATTTAAGAGAGAAGAATAAGTTCTTCAACTCCAACACCCCAAATAGCATCTCTCAAACAACGTAGAAATGGCGATATCTCGTTGAATTGAGGGAGAAACTCGGGAGCATCGAGCTGGTGATCTGGAATGCCGAGGCGTCTATGTTTCAAGATACCACAGGCATCATCGACCAGCGAAAGGACGACGACAATCTCAGGGTTGGTATATCGGGAACAAAGCACTCTAGTCCATGCGATGACTGAGGGGGTCATAGGGTGACATACGCGGCGGGCGACATCTTGACGGTTGACGACTAGATAGTTGGCTAAACAAAAGAAAACAGGAAACTTAGAAAAAGGTTCCAGGCCAAGATATTTAGCAGAAACTACTACCCTGCAAGCAAGAGACGGAAAATTATCCAAAATCCGAAATTTTATTTTCAAGTGGGGCTATCAGGGCTACTGACATCTGTGTGCAGCACAAAATAACCCCACCAAGTACCTTTTTTGCCATAGTTTACCGCCCTTAGGGCAATCGCAAAAATCCCCACCTAAGCCATTGAGTTTTACATAGGCGAATATTGACCTCAAATCTTTGAATCGTGATTTTTTCGACATCCCCAATCTCAAGGAGTTCGACATACCACACAGACAAAATGGCTCCCAAGAAGACTTCCTCGGCTGCTAAGGAGAACATCTCCCTCGGCCCCAACGCCCGCGATGGTGAGTCTCACAACAATACCAACGACGTCAATCTCAAATATACCGATTTCCAGATGACATAACACGTCTCTTGATTATACTACAAGCAAAGACCCAGTACTTGACAACAAGTAACTAATAATTTCGACTGTAGGCGAGCTGGTTTTCGGCGTTGCCCGTATCTTCGCCTCATTCAACGACACCTTCGTCCACGTCACCGACCTTTCGTATGTCTGAATCTTTCTCTTCCATAACCTGTACCAAACACCAATTCGATACGCAACCCCCAACATTCAGCACATGTCGGGCGGATGCAGTGATGGAGGAGTTTTTGACACAATTCATCATGCTTGGTGAAAATGAGGCTAACATTGGGTGATTCCAGTGGCCGTGAGACCATCTGCCGTGTTACTGGTGGTATGAAGGTCAAGGCCGACCGTGACGAGTCTTCTCCCTACGCTGCCATGCTGGCTGCCCAGGATGTCGCCGTCCGTTGCAAGGAGGTTGGCATTTCTGCCCTTCACATCAAGATCCGTGCCACTGGTGGTAAGTTTTTTCAACAATACAATCGGAAACATATACAAAAGCATCAGTTACTAAAAAATAATGCAATATAGGTAACGGTACTAAGACCCCCGGTCCCGGTGCCCAGTCCGCTCTGCGTGCCCTGGCCCGTTCCGGCATGAAGATCGGTCGTATTGAGGATGTCACCCCTACTCCCTCCGACTCCACCCGCAGAAAGGGTGGTCGCCGTGGTCGTCGTCTCTAAATGCCTCGCACATTTCGAGGCATTCTCTGTTTTGGTGGACTGAGTTTCTCAATGGAGCTTGGCGTTATGCCACGAAAACGGGTTTCTTCTTTAATTGGCTGCTTTTAAAATTACCTGTGGCTTAAGGGAATCAAAAGAACAAAAAATCTCAAACTAAGAACCCTAGGGAAGAACAAAAAAGACGCGGAGAACGGCCTCTTGTTTGCGGATAAGAGTGCCTGGTCTCCATTATTCTTTTACGATGAACAACATGTTTCTGGACTGATCTTTCAAGTTCAACGAATTCTTTCCATACCATTATTGCATGATGAGAACTACTTGGGCATGGGGAAAACTTGACGATGTAGACAGACTTAACTGAGCGGAAAATTACTGGGATCTTTAGACTTGAGACAACTAAAACTACGGAGCTTGACTGATTGATACAAATAGAGGCCTGCGGTATAGTAGTGATAGGATAGTCGATGCATGTGTTCAGTAAACCAATTATCTGGCACAACTTGAGACTTGACGTCATTGTCAACTCTTCATAGCAAACTATCATGCTACCAAAGCTCATGCTTGCTTGTTGGCATACTGTGAGCAAGGACGCACAGTACGTAATAAAAAAGCAGTACAAGTAACCACCGAGTTAAATGCCATTGATTGTGACATGTGAATCCTTGCTTGTCTACATCTTAAGAACAATATAAACAAAGCAAAATCAAAATTGGACAGTCTCAAACCTTAGTGTTGTTGATTGGCGATATATCCTATTGCCAAGGTTATGCTATAGTCATAATTACCGGTCTGACGACCTGATCGGCCAGCCCGCTGGCCCCAGCCAACACCTACCTATTCGGATAGCCTATTAGCTCGACTCACGGTTATGGATGGACAAACAACTAGTATATGAGGAAAGGAGATCCCACGCACAAAATTTCAGATTAGACATCGTCATCGTCAAACACTACAGTAAGATACATCAGATCATGATCATTACATAGTTATCAATACATATATGAGTTTTTTTCCACAAGATTATTTGGACCCTTTGTTTACCCATTCAACAATTTACTAGGCAAGTAACCTTTGCTACTCCATACATACTTCAACAGTCTATTACATTCAACCCTTGTTAAAATGAAATGAAGAGCCGAAATCATTGGAAATTTTACCGGCCACTAATACCGAGGGTGAAAATCGAGAATTCAGAGTAGCCGAGAACTAGTAGAAAGAAAATAGGGAGTCGAACTCGTTGCAGAACTTGGTTGCAATGTTTGGAGAAAGCAACACGAGGTCACAGCCATGCAATGCGAGGCCGGTCGGAGTTCCGCTTTGGGGCAATTGTGTAGCTACTACTACTACTACTATTAGTAGTGTTATTGCTGTGTTATTACTGTGCTTGGCTACTATGTATAGTTGACATTATTATGTAGATATACCAAATTAGTATTGAGTAGATACGATAGATATTGCGGTGATCATGGGAATTTGTGATTAGAAACTAAGTTATTAATTGCAGATAAGATAAATTGATGAAAAGACAAGCGTCTAGCGTCCAATTAGAGAGCCGAGACTAGCTAGCAAGAGATGAAGCTTTGCCGTGGAATCAGGATTGCTAACGAAACAAAGCATGCCCTATTTGGAGGTGTGATATTTTCTGGGCTAGAAAAAGAAGAAAAAGAGAGCAGCACCCTTGGCAATATTAAACCGAAGACAGATAGGCTTCCTAAGACTCGTTTCCGGGGCCTTGTAGCATTTTTTTCTTTTAGCTAAGTTCTGTCGTAAATTGTTGCGCTCACTCTACATACTAAATTTACTAAAATAATTAACGTAAACTATCGCCCGAACTAATCATCGAACCGCTATCTACCACGATCTTGCCCATACTTAACATCCAGGATCCCGTTTTTGGGGATCCAGCGGCTCGCGATATAAGCGAATACACACAATACAAGCCTCGACACAGCCTTGAAGAAACCAAGCTAACAAGAACGGCCTCCTGCCTGCGATTGCGAACGCTGTCAAATCTAACCTTTGAACCGTCCTTCCCGTCGCCATGTCATCCACCACCGAGTTCACTACCGAGACCTCCACCGAGGCCTCCTCTGCGATCGAACGCAAGGAGACTCTCCCAACACCGGCACCGGCGTCATTTACTGGATCGATCACCAGCATCCCATCTAACATCGACGGCTTCCTACTGCATCTGCACCGGTGCCTAGCCACGCCGTCGGGAATCGACACCGTGCTGCAGCTGGTCTGTTATGTTTCCAAGCTAACCGCCTCACTCGCCGACACCTTTGCCGAGGCATCGCTGCAAAAAGCTGCCGCGCGCTTCGCCTCGCTGGTCCTCACCATCCAGTCGACCTCCATAGACATGCCGGCCCCCAAGGGCGCAGCCCGCGCTCTGCGCATCTCCGCGACCCTTAAGGCACTATCCGGCCTGCTCTCCGAGGGCCGCATGTTCATGCGCCTGTGGGCGCTTGTCGGCATGTACGCGTGGGCCAAGGGTCTGGTAGGCAAAGCGCTGACTAAGCATAGTGATGTCGATGCCAGCAAGGCTACGCGCAAGGAAGAGGGCCTGGACAAGATGATTGCCTGGATTCAGTTGCTGTCGTGCGTGGGCCTGCAATTCCTGGAGAATCGCGCGTATCTAGCGCAGAAGAAGGTGCTCAACCTACCCCAGCCCAGTATTGCCTGGGCACTCACATGGAGCACACGCCTATGGGCCGTTTATGTTGGATCTGAGCTGGGCCGGCTGCTAGTCGAGCGCTCGCGCAAGAAGCATGGCTTAGACGCGGCCAGCGAAGAGCACAAGGAGTGGAGAGAAAAGTGGAATTCGTCGTTCCTGCGTAATCTGGCTTGGGCGCCGCTGACGGTCTCGTGGAGCATGGAGAAGGGCTTTGCTGGTGATGCCGGCATCGGCCTGCTAGCTTCAATTCCTGGCATCATCCAGATGCGCCAGCTGTGGAAGGACACTGCGAAGGCATAAAGCTGCAGCTAACCGAGCCAGGAGCATAGTTGAATGGGATGGAAAGAGGGGATACAAGCTCCTCACTGTATATGTGTGCGTACATCTACTGTCATGTTTCTCTTAAGGCTTGTTGTTTTGTTGTTTGCGCAGCTCTTTTCTTGGTTTTGGACTGCAAAGCCCGTCATGTGATAATATTATAATATCCAAACAAAGTACTGTAGCCAAACCTGTTCTGTTCACCAAGATCTACATAGCTATGATGTGACGATTGCTCGTAGCTGAGCTTAGGTTTGATGTTAGGTTCTTTCTGCAGTCCTTTCAGGATTTCTTGTGTCCCCCTGAAGACCTCCCTGTATTAAGCGCTATATCTATAGTGGTTAATAGTGGACAACCAGCAAGGCTGGAGCGCTGCAAAAGAGCCCATTGTAGAGCTGCCAAATCTGGGGTTGTTAGAGGAAGCTAGTAGTATTAAGATAGCTAGTAATCAATAGTATAAACTTTAGGCAACCAATCCAACGCCAACTCAACTAGCCTGTGATCTTGTCCTTGACCAAAACGACAATACAGATGCCTCATTACAAGTTTACTGCCCTTCCGGGTATCTTCTTTGACTTTGCGCCCCAGTGTGCGGCTGACCCGCTATTAACGGTCACGACTCAGCCTGATTTGGCGCTTCTTACTCGCTCGTACCCTGGCGACGACGAAGCTTCTGCCCAGCTTCAACAATGGGAGCGTCTAGCTAACTACTTAGGTCGTCTAAATGCTGGGGCAGAGGCTGGCACTAAGTACAAGCTAGTGTATCTCACCCGCCACGGCGTCGGCGACCACAATGCCATGATCCGCAAGGTCGGCAAGAAAGCGTGGGATGTAAGTCGCAAAATTGCAGAGCATCACTACCATCACCGGCTATAGACACAGAACTGACAGTTGCGCACTGAGATACAGGACACAATCTCCAAACTGGACTCTGTCGACGGTGTCATCCTCTCTGACGCCCATCTAACACAAGAGGGCATCGACCAGGCCACCGACCTCAGCGGGCTATGGGCCAGCTTCATTAGTGACGGAGCCCCATTCCCAGACTCTTTGTACAGCAGTCCACTGACCCGTTGCTTACAAACATCTAAGCTAGTCTTTGGGCCCGTTTGTGCCGCGCGTGGCAATGAGTACCATCCAACCGTCAAAGAGCTGCTGCGCGAGCGCATGACGGACCACACATGCGACCGCCGGTCCAGCAAGACATACATTACCGAGTCATTTCCTGAGTATATTGTCGAAGACGGCTTCACCGAGACTGACGAGCTATGGCGCAGCGATCGCTGGGAAACGCTGAGCGAGCACTTGACGCGCAAACAGGGCGTGCTCGAGGATATCTTTAGTCACGATCAGAGCCAGGCGGTTTCCTTGGTTATGCATTCCATGGCTGTCGCTGCTACTATGCGTGTGTGCAACGTGGATGAGTTTCGTGTACGTGAAGGTACTTCGCATGCGTTACTTGTCAAGGCGGAACAGGTTGCTGAGAGCCCATCTTACAGCGAGGCTTCAGAAGGCTTAAGTGGCTTGTAGAGTAAGTCAAGCGAGATAATGTTTCAACTCAGCTAGAGATGATAGCAAGACACGTTATTAATCTGTTTACTAAATACCACTATTATCTGACTAGCTAGACCATGCAGTTGGGCCATCGCTAGCGAAATCGGTTGCAAAGAGGACATATATGTTGTACAGCATATATATATTTGCATATCACTTTATTTCTTCAACTAGACTGTTATTGTATATGGCTGAGACCTGGCCTCAAATTGTCTAATAAATATCTTTAACACCTAGTTTTCTTTGTGTATGACGTGTCGTTAAATTTGTAATGCTATGTATCATATTCGCGTGAGATATTGGCCCTCTGTGCGTTTTATGCATCTTGGCCCTTGAGATAGAAACCGGCTATATCTAATTTCATCAATAACATGGCCACTGAATTTCCGTCCAACGCATCGCCAAGCTCCGCCAAAACCTCGTCGACCTTTTCGCGCGTATCATATCGCACGGTGATATCCGACTTATCTAGCATTCCACGGCACACTGTGATGAACAAGTCCATTTTCCTGCGGAACGTTGTGTATAGTACTGTCATTTCATACTCATTGTCGTATAAACCCGATACGCGCGCCATGCAGTCGAAGCGTAGAATCAACCCAAAGAGCTCATTGAGGAGCTGTAGCATGGCGGTCTGGCGCTTGCGGAGAAAGAGCGCGATGAGGATGCGGTCAAGAATAACACCGTGACAGACACGCAGGCGTTCGGGGCTATGTGTGCGTAGTGGCGGCTTATTACGGTCTTGTTCGTTATTGTTTTTGTCATTGTTTGAGGACAAGCTCTGCACGTCAAGTTCCCGCTGGACCCCGGCAAGCCATGTTTCGAAGGCTTCCCAAGGAAGCTTGATGCCGCAGTCGACAAAGTAACCGGCGACAGTGTAGACGAAGTGGTGTGCCTCAAAACAGAAGCGTAGAGCTACTGTAGCTTGAGGCCGCAAAGATCGCCACGAGATAGCCTCACGCGACAGACTGTCGACGACGTATATTAGCCTGGCCACACGTAGCATTTGCTTGAAAATACGATCGTATTGCATCATGATTGTCGGCGTGAATATCGGCGTCAGTGGTGCTGGTGTCTTGTAAGAAAGTCGCAGGAAGTCCATAGCTTCCAGTGCGTCGGGATCCATACACCGCTGAATATCCGCCTCGGTCATAGAGCGTACGGCAAACGATAGATCTCCGGGAAGATCTTTGCTATACTTCACATCGGTGCCTACATGAGGTGTAGCTGGTGGTGATGCTGTGCCGGCACCGCTATAGTAGCTTTCAGCAAGAATGCCCATCAATGCAAGCCGGAGCTCTGAGCTAGCGGGGGGCCATTTTTTGCGGCTAGTAAGTCGAAGACCCATCACGCCGCTGCTCCCATGAGCTGGATCGCCACCATAGCCGCCACTATGCTCCGTGGTCTCGAGCTGGGGATCGAACAGGGCGTGGGTTAGTCGGCTAGCAAATGTGCCGTTGCCAAATAGGTGGAAGTCTTTCTGTAGTCGAAGATGAACTAGTAGATCATGATTGGAGAACAGAAGTTTGAGACTCTCACGGTTCACAATTTTGCCATGGGCAGCTGTCAAGGGATTGAAAGAGAGTAGAGGAAGCAGTGACCAATGGGGAGCTACTGTCTCTAGTCCCGTGATCTGGGACTGGGGATTTCGAAAGCTTGGCTCTGACTCCATGGGCTTCAGACAGTCTCGAATTGCATCTGCAAGAGCATCTCGCTGGATGATCTCAGGTAACGGCTGATTGAGCTCTGCCATAGAGCCTTCAAGATGATAGCCGATTTCCATTTCCTCAAAGCCGTATATCTGAAGACCCCAGCCAATAGTTGCCGCTGCCTGAGAAACCTCCGATTCTACCATTTTAGGCAAATGTTTCTCGCGCTGGGCATTCTGAATAGCCTCGATAAGTCGGCTTTCATATTCCAAGGCGCGAGACTCTAAGTCGAGAATTGAGTCCCAGTCAAAATGCCAGACTGACTCTGGGGGGGCGCTCTTGTTGACGGTGTCGAGATTACTTAGTGGATGATCTGAGTGGTTGGAACGAATAAAGCGTATGTTTTTGCCAGCTTCAAAGATGGAATTTGCCATGTCTTTAGGGACAAAATCTGGCATCTTGTCACGCTTGAGGCGGAAGTCTATTTCTTCAACTTCCTCGCCGAAGTCATCTATAAAAATCTCCAGTTCGACCTTAATGAAGTGTTTGGCAGTTCCAACTTCGTCCTTAGACATGGGTATCCCGTCTTCGTGCTTGAGGCCAACCCACTCCTCGATAAAATCGATCCATGGCTGGGATACTCTTTGAAGCAATACCCTCATAGCAGTGTGGATTGAGGCGGTGTTATACTCAGAAATTTGAGCATGTTGAAATACAGTTTGTAAGATAATCTCATCTGGGTGTTTTAGCCGCAGCCTTGATATTAAATCGTGAAACTGGGTGAAGACCGTGTAAACCTTGCCAACTAGAACCTGGACTTGTAGTATCGACTTTGGGTGCTCACAAAGAGCGATATTAGACTCTACAGCTCCTAGGACAGTTTCCACTGCGCTTGCAAGCGCAACGCGACACTTGGAAGATGAAGATGTTTGTGAATATGTTGTGTGCACGAAGTCATGTAGGCGGTGGAAAAGAACACCACAGTTCAAGCATCGGTTCTCTAGGCGTTTTAGAACATCGCGAGAGTAACCAGAAACCCTTAGATTGGGAATCGATGGCGATATGACCTTCTTCTCGGCATCCCATATAAAAAACAGAGACTCGCGCCCCAGAACTGCGGATAATAAACAGGCCATATATATGGAGGTATCTGCGACTTTGTCTGGAGCGTCTTCTGGGCATTTTTCCCTAAGAATTACATCGTAGGCTTCCGGCTGTGCTTCTGTGATGAGGAGAGGCTCAGGTTGTGGAGATTCGTCGGCAACGCTAACAAAGGCAGCCCATGAACGATACTCGGGCTTCAAGACTTTGGGCACAGAAGCCGCCACCCAGAAATCGTCCTCGAAAAGTGAGAAGCTGTCGTCTAGGCTGGGAGGCACATCGCCATCACCAGCAGGAACAGGGCCCGGCGAACCATCGCCACTATGCGACCTGGTGGGATTTGAGAGGGGCAGGGGGGCTGTTTCGATGATAACATCCCGATCGATCTGGGGCAGCTGGAAGAAGTGGCTGTTTTCAATGGCGGTGTCCACTACTAGATTTTTGGTAGCGAGACCTACTTCACAGTTAGAACTACTCACAGATACTTTGAGACGAGACTGGATTACCTGAGATGTCTTGGCCGAAATAATGAGTGTCAAGCCGGTCGCCTGGTGGTGACATCCATTGCGACGGCCGCCATAGATCTGGCACGGCAAAGATATCAGCCGGATTATGTTCAGCCTGCGCAGTCTTGGAAGGCTCTGTCATAACGGATTGAGGGTACAAGGCTGAATTTTAAGGTCGAGGCTTAAATACCTTTCAATGAGAATTTGGTACTGTTGTGAGCTACGAGAGCACTGGTAGCTTCTTTCAATAACTGCAGCACACAGGTCGCGTTGCTAAGCTGTTGTACATGCTTTGGGGTGTTGGCTTAGGGCTATACTAGGGTTATTTTGACCCTAATACAAAAGCGAGGCCTGCCTGTGATTTAGGCGCTTGAGTTATTGTTTCTGTCTTCTACAGGTTCTATCTCGAAGTCAGTTTTGCTCGAATAAAAGATATCATCAGTTATGGTATCGATTTTTTGTATCTGGGTGAAAGCAACGCGTCAGACACTAAAATCTAGTAACGGCTACGCGTCTATCGAACTAGGAATCGCCACTAACAAACAGACCCACCCTCTATACACTGCAGCTTAGTTGTGAAAGCTATATTAGTAGAAGCTCTTCAAACAGGAAAAAAAGTTACCACTTTTGGTCACTTCTCTCAATTGGATGTTCCCCTTCCAGTAAGCAGGCCATCATAAAACAAACACCGCCGTCCGCTGTCTACCATCCGCCATCTTCGTCCTCGTTCATCGTCCAATGCCACCCCGCAAGAAGATCAAAACAAGCCAGCGGCCGCCGCCCAGTACCGACATTGAAGATGACGGTGATGCTATGGATGTCGATGCGGCGTCGCTTTCAGAAGGACCCGCGTCCCCCACAGCTGGCTCGCCGCTCTCTATTAACCAGCCTAGCCTGGAAGATCTGACCAACTATTGGACTGCTGACCAGGAGGCATCGTTGTTCAAAGCCACTATCCGTTGGAAGCCCGCAGGTAAAGCTTTTTTCTCCTCAATTTCTGCCCTCACTCTCCACTATCCCGTAGACAGTAAATGGGCGAGCAAGCTGGCACACGATACATGATTTGGTTTTCGTCAGCCTTGTGCTCTAGACTTGTCGCATTCCGTAGTGCTCTAGTTCTTCTGCTCGCCCAATGGCAGCGACGGGGTGCTCGACCTTCTCTTTGTGCGCTGACTTATCGGTGGTGTTATCTAGGCATGCATCGCCGCTTCCGTATGCTAGCTATCCATGAACATCTGCGCAATCACGGCTTCGATCCCGATATATACCCACACATTCGTATCCCACACATCTGGGCCAAGCTACGAGTCTTCTACAACCTGGACGCCATTGACGAGCGCGAAAATTTCGAAGAAGATGCTCCCGAAGAACGCTACCACGAGTTCCAACTGCCGTCAGCTCTTTTCTACGACCGCATCATGGAGCGTGTGCTCGACGAGGACCGTGATACCTCACCTGAGCGCCTCAACGGTTCGCCCTCTCCCTCCCCGCCTCCTGAAAGCGCAGACGAAGAACCAGACAGTCCCGCACCACCTCCGCCACCACCAGTCACTACCGCGGCCGCCCCGGGGAAGCGCAAGGGCAGACGCAGCGAGGCCGCGTTACTAGTAGCCAAGACCACGCGGAGTAGCACTATTGGCGATAGTGAAGACCTAAGTGATGCGCCGCCAAGGGCAACGCCGAGAGGCAGTCGTGGTGGTCGTGGCAGCGCAGCCCGTCGAGCAGGCCGTGGCCGCGGCGCAGCTACAAGGCGACGGACGGCAGAATCAGCTTCGGAAGAGGATGAAAGCAAGGATTCAGACAATCATTCTGACTCGGACGATTCGGATACAAATGTGCAAAGTTCAGAAGAGGAGGTTAAGGTCAAGCCTAAAGGCACGCGAGGATCGAGGATGCGGGCGGCGCCTAATAAAGGGCGTGGCGGGAAGAAACGGCGATAGAGAGCGGTATAATAAGGTTCACTCTTTATTATCGTATTGTTTTAAACGAGTAATCATGTATCCGGGAGCAACAGGCCCGAAGTAATGTTTGCTAATTTTGTTAGTGTGAAAACGTCCTCCTTACAGAAGAGAAATCATGTTATTGTAATGTACAACGAGCATGTATAACTGCTTTGATTGAAGATATCCATACTGTTATTCATTTATTATCATTCTTGTTTGCCTTATTGTTATCTGTATTTTCCTATATTTTTAAGGTATCATTTAGTGATATACAGAATGGAAGTTATTTAACGTCAAGGGTTTTTAGGTACACGAGATTCCCACTCCGGAACATAATTCAATCTAAGCCGCCAATGTTGCGCAGAGTACAGATCAGCTACCGAAGATGTATCTCTACTTTGCGGTGGGAAGCCCCTATCTCTGACAAAAACACTAGCCGGCGGCATCTCGCCTATAATATCCCACAGCCTGCGTTCCTCTGCCATTGAAGCCTGCGCATCGACCTGCTCAGTGTAGTTCTGCTGATTCTTCTCGATGCGGAGACGGTGCATGAGCATAGCCTCGGCGGAATGCGGATTGCCAAAATCCACGGCAGTGTACTCGAAGATCTCGGCGAGGTCATCGCTGGTTTCTTGGTTCGTAGAGTTGGGACTACTGGCGGGGAAGAGAGGCGATGGAGAGCGGACGTCTTCGGCGGATGAGTTAGCGTCTGAGGAGCCCGATTCATCGTCGCTTGATGAAGAGTCTGGATCCCCGGCATCAGTGTTGGTGGGCGGAGTTAAGTTGGGCATGAGGATACTCTCGACTTGATCGTAGGTCAAATTTTTATGATACACGTCTTCAGAATCGTAGTAGTCGTATCTATATTCCTGGCTATCATCATAACCCCCGTCATCTTCGGAGCTATATACCTCTTGCTTCTCATCTTCATGGTCCAGGCGTAAGGCTTCCTTCGAGTCGAAATCATCCACGGTGACTTCATCATCAATGACTTTGAGTCTTAGCCTTCGCGGCGCCATAGCCCAGAATTCTTCTTTATTCCTGATACCCTTGATCTGCATAGACGCCAGCGCTGCTTCAACGTCATATGTTCTGACGACGCCTTTAGTTTCCCGGGCTTTGCTCTTCGCCACCACGCGCGATTCGCAAATGGTCAGCGTCGTATGTACAATACGTGTGACGAGAGCTCGCACCAACTCATGGAAGTCTTGTAGTGCCGTAGCTCTGATCGAAGGCTCAACGTTATCTATGAACTCCCAGTTGTATTCAGGTATATCAGCGTTCATGAACATACGCCGTGAGAGCTCCAGCCAATTTGGCAGGTTAAAAAAGGTAGTAAACGAAGCTTCACCTCCATACTCTTCTTGAGATTCACAGATAGTATCTGCAAGCTGCTCATTGATGAGCCACAAGCCACCCCATCTTCGCATCTCAACGGATTCTTCGTGGTAGTCTTGGCGCGAAGATAAGGCATCCGCCGCTCTTTCTAGTGCATTGGCACATGACTGGCTAATTTCAACCGCTGCTGGTATATCGGCCGGATGCAGCAAGGGAAGCCTGGCAGCTAGTCGTCGGTGCTCTTTTGTCGCATCTAAGAATGCAAGATACTGGGCAACTTCAATGGGACTCTTGGTGCGTATTAAAGCAGCGATTCCAGCAACATTGTCTCGCCCAAGACGCCCAAGGGCTTCGAAGAACACGTGCTTTTCATGCTCCGACCAAGTGATAGAGCCAATGAGGGTATCCTGGAGTCGTTGGCTTTTGGGCGCCGTCGTATCAAGCAGAGATGTACGGCAACGGGCTTCCTCGATGGAGTCGTTTAAGAGGTCAATATAGGCATGGTTTAATGTTCCGTAATGACGCTTGAATGGCCGTATTATGTCATGACTAGATGGAATGTGTTTGCGCTTTGTTGGCGATGGTGGGCAGATAGAATTTAGATCATCTAGATGAGGCTTTAATTCTGATGGCTTATTGGGATCCATGTCTTGTTGGAGAAGTAAGAAAGAAGGCGGCAATGATTGATGAGATAGATCTTGCTCTAATTTAATGGAAGGGTTATATTAAGAGATGGTTGAAAATATTTGTGTACTGGGTCATCTCTGAGAATTGACATCAAGAATGAGAGATCAAGAAACAAGCGCTTTCATTATGCGGAACAAATAAATGTGAAGCCTAAGTGATTTTATGTAAACATGTTTTGGTTTTTTCAAAATAAGCCAACCAGATTCAGATATGTAACCAACCCTGATGCCCCACTATATATGCACTAACAAAGTACTATCTTGTGTACTACCAACTCTGGTAGTGGGCGATTGGCTAGAAGTTTATCAAGACGGCTGTTAGGCGAACCATCACCATATCAAATTTCCTATACGGTATTCTTCTTGAATCATCTATCGTGATAGCATCTTGAACACAACAACTATACTCTGCTACTATGCAGCCCTGCCGCAAATTTCCATACACTATCCTCGTCCTCCGGAAATCCTTATCAAGGCCGTGCTTACACCGAGGACTCTTAGGACAATGGCGAGCTCTACACGCATCTCTCTCAAAGTCATCAGCTTCTGCCGTGGAAAACAAGATCGTGTTGCGCCAATACCAGGAAGAATGCATCGCGAGCATCCAAAACGCCCTGGCGCAAGGCAAGAAGCGGCTTGGTGTATCTCTGGCCACTGGTGGAGGTAAGACTGTGAGTTGCGTCTCATGTTATGATGAAAATACGCTCAGTATTGACTGAATTTATCTATAGGTCGTCTTCACGCAGCTGATATCGCGTATCGATGCGCTAAACGAGCAAGCTACAAAGACGCTCATTCTAGCACATCGTAGAGAACTAGTCCATCAGGCTTCAAAACACTGTTCCTCTGCATATCCGGATCTCAGTGTCGAGATCGAGATGGGCTCTCAGCACGCAAGCGGCAGTGCCGACATTACAGTTGCCAGCGTACAGAGCATCAACTCTAAGGATCGACTGAAAAAATACGATCCTGCCCATTTTAAGTTGATATTAGTTGATGAGGCACATCATATAGTTGCCGACGGCTACTTGAAAGTACTTTCTCACTTTGGCCTCAGAATGAAGCCTGATCCAGGCACAGACACTTCAAAGATACCTGCTCTTGTCGGTGTCTCTGCCACTTTTTCCCGCTTTGACGGTTTGCAGCTAGGCACTGCTATCGATGATATTGTCTACCATCGCGACTACGTTACCATGATCGGCGAGAAATGGCTTTGTGACGTCATGTTCTCCACCGTGAAAACGCACATTGATCTATCTGAAGTAAAAACTGGAGCGAACGGAGACTTCGTTTCCAGCGAGCTTTCACAGCGCGTGAGCACTACACAAGCCAACGAACTTGTCGTCCGTTCGTGGCTTTCAATTGCGGGAGATCGCAAGAGTACGCTCGTGTTCTGCGTCGACGTAGCTCATGTTATCGCCCTAGCTCGGGAATTCAACGATCGTGGTATCGAAGCACGCATAGTCACGGGTGATACACCGGGCAAGCTGCGCGCAGAAACTCTGGATGCATTTCGGAACGGCCAGTTCCCCGTGCTTGTCAACTGTAGCGTGTTTACCGAAGGAACTGATATCCCCAATATCGACTGTGTGCTACTGGCTCGGCCAACACGAAGCCGGAATCTTTTGGTTCAAATGATTGGTCGTGGCATGCGCCTACACCCTAGTAAGGAGAACTGTCATGTTATCGACATGGTTGCTTCACTCAGAGGGGGAATCACTACCACGGCGACGCTAATCGGGCTGGATCCTGATGAAGTGCTTGACAAAACTACAATGACGCAGGTCAAAGAGCTCCAGAAAGAGCGTAGCGAGGAGCAACAACGCATTGCGGAGGAACTCGCCGCTGCCAAACAAAGGGCCGATGAAGATAGCGAAGAGCTCCTCAAAACCGCGGACGACAAAAATGTAAAGGTCAGTGTGACCAATTACAATAGTGTGTTCGATCTTATTGCCGACACCAAGGAAGACCATACCATCCGCAGTCTCAGCCAGAACGCCTGGGTCACCATCAACTGGGAAAAGTACGTCTTGTCGGGTCCTGACGGCTCCTTTGTGCGCATCGAGCGCGATGAGGACTCCGTTAACAATTACTCTGTCTATGTCGTCCGTACCCTCCCAGAACATGCCAAAACTGATGCATACTACGCTGCTCCACGCTGCATCCTGTCTGTTGAAGGCCTAGACAACGCCGTACACGGCGCTGATACCTGGGCTGGCAATGAGTTCCCCTTCCCCTTCATTAACCGTAAGCAAGTATGGCGTGACGGGCCGCCGACCGATGGCCAACTCAAATACCTCAATAATGTCCGCGGCACGCCAGACAAATCAGGCACGCCATATAAGCAGGCGTTGGAAGAGTATCGCAAAGTCATCAAGGACGTCGGCTTGCCGCAGAACATGTCGCAGCCGGGACCCACGAATCCCCTGACGGTATGGAATGTCACTAAAGGCATGGCGTCGGACATGATCACTAAATTGAAACATGGCGCAAAGGGTCGGTTCAAGGACATAAGCTCGGCACGCAAGCGGGAGGAAAAACTAATACTCAGAAAGCGAGCTATTGAGGATAGGAAAGCACGCGAGATTGTCAAGGTTGGCTCCATATCAGTATAAAAATCTAATTTGGTACCTTATGACGACGAAGCGGGCGTTTTGTGGGATATTAATAGCAAGTAAAATGATTAAGAACACTTCCACTCATATCGCACATGATTTAAACTGACTACTATGGAAGCCATGACATCTTACCAGATTGCCTGACTATAGTTTACCTTGTGGTGAATACGGCATCACTAAAAACAAGCTAAATTTCACACAAAAGAGTAGATCTAAGAAGGGGCATGTAAAGTATAAAAAGTATAATGCCCATTGTTCTAAGCTATAGAAGACAGACATGCCACAAATAAACTTTTTTTTCCATAGTTCGAGATGTCGAGAGATAACAGGATATTCCATCTTCTTCAGATGAAATGCTATTGATGGGACAATGCATATCATACAGAGGATTCGTATAGTCGTCGTATACGCAGCAAGATACCTAAAAATCATGAAGGGTAGAGTGCTATTTGAACAACGCAAAGAAAGACGGGCATCTAGAAATAAGACACTTGAAACGGAATAACATGACAAATCCGTTAGCGGATATTTTGATATTGAAAAAAAGTATGTGTACGTTTGCTATGCGTACACGTAGAAAGTTTAGATAGGGTATATTTGGTATCAGTGAGTATAACGAAATAAAAAAAATAGCAGAGGAAAAAAAGGAAATAAGGAAAACGTCACAGCAAAAGTCGTCACATTCCGAGCGTAGCTTCCAAAGATTATCTCTTGAACTAGATCTGGATACGAGGAAAAGCCACCACTCGGAAAGCTCCCTTGGTCAACAAAATTAAGTCAAGACATTGTCCTCGGGAGCCGGATCAATAGAATGGTTACATGTTAGAGAGATAGGTAGGTAGGGCAGAATATGCAACTTACCCACCTAGTCTTGTTCCACTAGAACGGCTCCTCAAAATCGAAGGTTTCTTAGCCCTGAGACAACAAGGGTATATTCCAAGGGGAAAGAAGAAAAACAAGAGCCAGATGTAAGCACAAGGTGGCATCAAACAAAGACCTTATAGCAGAAAACAAGACTAAAGGAAAAAAGCACAACTAATCCAGACAGAAGCAAACAATACCGATAAAAAAGCGCCTAGGTCCCGGGGTATTTGAGTGTAGTGCGCCTGTGATCCAGCCAGAAGAGGGGGGGTATGGGTATAACTTGTCGAAGCGAACGAAAAGATAGACATGATGGAAAACGTGCCATAAAGGAGAGGGATATCGAGTAGAGATAGAGAAAACTCCAAGAAAAGTAAAGAAAAAAAAAACACAAGAAACAAGTAACAATAAAGGGCATCACAACAAAATATATAAAAAAAACAAGATTCCTTTCCACCTAGTTGAATCTAACAATAGGCCCGTTGACCGGGCCAGGGTATCCAGAACTAGAAGAATTGATCGAGTGCGATGTGGAGGGACGGCCACTATCGCCCGATGCCCGCGGAAGGTGGCGCGGAGTGGTGTCGCCGGGGTGCGAAACGGTGGGTAGCAGCTTGGCGTCCGCTGGATTTAGCTGGGGTTGCAGTGCCCAGGGGTTAGCAACGCCGTTGTTGTTACTACTACCAGGCGGGACAAGGCCGCCGTTGGTTGCATTTATGGACAGAATGCTGGACGCATCATCATCTAAATTGACGCCGCTGTCGTTCCACGGGTTACGGTCGGCATGAAAGCTGCGCGTGGATTCAATCGAGATTAGTGAAGTCATTGAGACATTGGCTGAGCCAGAGAATAGCGACGCTGGGTTGACAGCATGAGAGCTGTTCTTGCGTCTATCTAAGAACGAGGCAATCGAGATGCCACCAGGCTTGCGAAGGCGGTCAAATAAAGTGTTGCGGCCGCGAGTTACTTCCTCTACAAAGAGAGACTGAACTGGAGACTCCTTAGGTGCAGCAGGAGCTGGTGCGTTCTGTAAAAGACGCGAGTTGAAGAAAGGCAAAGAGTCTTCGAACGAGTCGGACTTCGGACGGGGAAGCGAGCCGGACTGAACCTTCAGATCAACGCCCGCGCTTGTCATGGAAGCCGTCATCTGTTCGATAACTTCATTCAGACCAGCAGCATTGTTGCGAGTGAAGGAAAGCCGTAAGATGACGGTTTCAATACCAGACTCAGTCTTATCCTCGCCAGGAACGACTTCGATGGAAACTTCCTGGGCACCCAGCTGGCTGACTAGAGTAGTCGAAAACTGTGCAGAGTCCAAGAACTCAGACAACGACTCTGTCTTTTCGAGTACCATTTCGTGGAAATCAGGCACCATGCCAAGAAGCTCATCAGCACAGCGTGGCACATTCCACTGGGGGCCAATGACAGTTAGTTCATCGCTAGCTTGCTCCGTACTGGGAAAGATTATTTTGCAGTTGTACCGCTTCTCAAGCTTATCAATGTCACGGAGACGAGCAAGGAGGCGACGTTGGAAAAGACGGTCTACCTCAACAGTCTGGGAGGTGTATTCAGAGTCAGCTTCATCAACCATTTCGAGAATTTCACTCTTGACAGCTTCAAGGTTCTGGGCATTGCGAGCAGGTGTACGACAGACGACGTTGCCCACTTGAAGATCGTCTTCTTCGCGGCCCGCTCCACCTCTATCCATGGCATTTGAAAACTTGACGAAAACCGAGTGCTTGCGCATGATGCTCTGAATGTGATGGCCGCCGATACCAATGATCTTTTTGTGGTACTGATCTGGTACGTGGAAAGAAATCGAAGCCGGCATCTCCTGCTCGACAAAGTTGATTCCAGCTTCCAGTGCTTTGTAGTTTTGGCTGATTACTTCAATATTGAAATTGTAGTCGTTGTAACCCTCAAACAAGATGTGAATCAGTCCGATCTTTTGAACCATATGAATAATCTTGTTAAGCTTTCCATTCTTCTTGCCACTCACAAATTCCTTGTGTTCAACGGCAAGTTCAATCTTGATATGAGCAGAGAACGGTTGATCGCCAAATCCAGGAGCGTCAGAAATCATCTTAATCGCAGTCTTGACTGCGTCATCGGTGCCGTTAATAGTGAAAAGCTCGCCGTCGAACATGACTTCTGCGCCGGAAGTTGCTGTGATGGTCTTCAAAAGAGTCGAAACAGTTTCGTCGTCGGGGAGTGAGTAGGCGCCTGGGCGCATGCACCAATAGCCATGGTAAAACTGGCCTGTTAAATCCAAGATTTCACGAATTGTGCGCTCGCATTGGGCTTGATCAGTACCACGAACGCTCATGCGGTTACGGCGAGTTCCGAGACCAGGAAGTGCGATATGGGTGCCATAGGTATCGCCAATTTTGCGAACCTTGTCCAAACGGCTAAGCAAGATGTTATCCATCTTGTCACAATCGATCTCCACTTCCTTAGGATCAATGCGCGACAAAGAGGCAAATTCAGCAATCTTCATCTTTGCGCGGTCGATTCCTTCGCGGGTTTCACCGGTAATGAAGATGTCGCTAGGGTCACGGCGATGAGCGCTAGGGACGTAGAATCTGTTCAACTGTAGCAGATGAGGCGGGAAATATATCGAAGTTCCTGTAGCCGACTCCAGGAGCTTGATAGTCTTCCGATGACGGCCGCAGATCGGCTGATGATAGATGGGCTCAAGCTTGATTGAGTCCAGATGGCGTCCGAGCATTTCGTCAATACGCAGCAGAACATGAACCTTGGCATGGTCAACGGAGCCGACGTCACCATAAATGGCGATTCTCCAGCGCTTATCCACACGGCCCTGGTTGGTCTTAAGGGTCAAGAGAGATAGCTTGGGGCCAAGTAGAAAGATGTTGACGCCACAGAAGTGCGAGATGCTATCTAGCATTTCCATAGCTTCTTGCTTAAGAACGCCAGCCTTAAGGTCGCAGACGAGTTTACCGTCAACATCAACAGTAGAGCAAGTCTAAGATTGCGAGTAAGATTAGTAATAGTTACAAAATTTATTCATAGTAGTAAATTGAATATTTACCATAGCAATAGGCGTGCCATTCAAGATAGTTTCGCGACTCTTTTGAACGAGCTCTGGAGGGCCAGATAAAAACACAGTTACAGTCTTTTGTAGCTTGTTGTTGATGGAAGCAGTGGTAGTATCGATGACAGCCTTGACAGGTAATGGTGACTCGGAAAGATCGGCACAAAGCTTGACCAACGCTTTCAGATGCTCGGTATGGACCGGAAGATCAGATACGGGGATGTCATCCGGTGCCTCCGCTGGATGCGTCCATTTAAGGACAGCATCCTGTGTGGCATGAAGAATGTCCTCAGTGTTTGGGCCAGCAAGATCAAAAGTGAAAGGAATATTGAAGGAATACTGGACGAACTCCGGGTTTCGCGGAGCGATGGCAAGCGGCATCAGGTGAGTACCGGCTGCGGCATTTTGCATTTGAGCAGGATGCATCGGCACATGGCCCATGTTTGGCATTGTATTCATGGAGCCAGATGTCATGGCTGGAGCCATGGGCTGCTGGGGCCGAAAGGACAAAGGCGGCATACGGTCGGTCCAACGCACGTTGGCGAGTTTATTCATTGTGGGCAAAGATGAGAGACATGCGGCGAGAAAGCATAAGCGGATCGAAGGCAGAGGGTAAGTAGAGTGCTACGAATATGTCAAGGTATCGGCAGAAATTGTGGTATTTTTGGAAGTTCGGACGGACGGGGTGACGACGGAGTCGGAAAGGTAGATGCTGGATATGGTATATGGTATATCAAAAGAAGACTCGGTAGTGCAGGACAAGGTGAAAATGAGGTCGAAAAAAACTCGAGGGGGTCGGCGAGGGCCAATTCAAACAGGACGAGAGCGAAGATCGATACCGAAAAATCGAAGAAGCGAAGCGAAAGGCAAGGCAGCCAAAGCGACAGCGGTAATCCAGTAACCACTTCACAAGAGATAAGGCGAGGAAAGAAGAACAAAGCTGGAGAAATTGATGAAAGTCGGCAAGATGAAGATGAGAAGAGGAGTATAGAAAATAGATAAGAAAAAAGGCCTGATGTAATGACGAGACTGGTGTTTGATCACACCTGACTAGGACGCAGAGGAAGAGATGAGATGAAAGAGAAAGAAAGGCCGGCTGGCTGGCTGTTTAGGCTGTTTTTCTTCGTGTTGCTTTTTTTTTTTTCAACAATTGCTACTCGCCCTTAGTCAAGGGAGACTCAATCCAGTCCAAGACGGTTTGCTCAGTCGTTCGTTTGTTGGCTGGAGCTTGGCTGGGCGGACGGACGAGGAGTCGGCCTGTAACAAGAAAGCAAGGTCTGCAGAATTAGTGTCTAGCAATGCAACCTAACCTTAGCAAGAGTTCAGTAACAGCAGGCAGATGGCGACAAACATCAACAACGATGGCTATAAAATGATAAAAGGTGACGATAGCTGCTAGGCACGATAAAATAGGCTGAAGAGGAGAAAATAAGAAGAAGTAAAAGCAAGAAAAGATATGCGGTTGGCTAAATCGATGTTGCGATTGAGTCAATGCGATCGATCGGCTTCCAGAGTAAATATCGCAGGCCACAGATTGAAAAGAAATAAGAATCACGGCCAGCAACAAAATTACTGGTTGCAGTAGAAAAAGATAAAATAAAAGGGAAAAAAAATAAGATGCAAAAAGGCTCACAGAGCGAAAAGACGCAACAGGTTGGCCTGTAGTTACAAATCACCCACTAAACCTAAAGAAAAGAAGAAAAGAGAAACTGCCTGACTGCGAGCGGCATGGCGTAGTAGGCCAGGGAATCCTAGCGAAGCTCAGCGGAGCCCAGGCCTGTGCACGCGGTTTAGCAGGGTATCCATAGTGGCTTCCAGACTGAAAAAGCGGGAGCCAGCGGCAGTCAATAGTCCATTCATCCAGCAAGGCTGGCCAGCCATGTCACGGTAATGAGCAATCTAGCAACTCTACTATCGTCTAGCTGTGCTTCAACTTTGCCTCCATTTAGCGGCGGCGTATAATACAAGCTGCAATCATTCACTTCTTCGACGCAGCTGATTGCTTGATTGGTAGGCTGGCCGCCGCCAATAAAGCTCGACAGGGTACACCTAGAAAAGTCACTAAACACCTAAATTCGGCTCGGCTATAGCACTAGACATGGGCTAACTACTGAGCAGAGCGTCTGTATTGGTCTGGATTGCAAGACATACACTAAAATAAGCTGTACCCATATCATAGCCGTAGTACGACCTGCCGGCTTCCCTTTAACCAATCACATTGTATCAAGTTATCAATACTGTTGTATCTCGCTGTTGTAAAGACAAACAACATATAGTCTATCGAGCAATCAGTCATAAATAAATATAACATATAGTCTGTCTAGAGCCTGCATTTGTTACGCCACTCATCTGCCATTTCGTTAATAAATCCATGCTTATCACATGCAAGCGCACGCGCTGTGCTACATCCGAGTTAAAGAGCTTAGCTAGGACTCGTAGAGTCATGATGGTCAGAGAGAACAGTACTACTGCTGCAGATGCACACTCCGGCGATAAGCAGAGGCAGCATCTCAAGCTATGAACTATTGGGGGAAAAGAAAGGAAAAAAAGAAGAAGAACGGATATGTCCACTATAGTTCTTATAACGTCACCCTCCTTCTCTCCTTCTATTCTCTATCTGGGCCGAGTGTGGCATGCTGTCAGCCCATACTTAAGCAACCTGTAATCGGCCCCCCCCCTCCCTGTCGTCATGGTCGACATCGAATCAACAAGTCCTTGCAACAGGCTGCGATTCGCTGATGTTAATATGTCATTTTCAGGTTACAGCTGTGAACACTGGCGAGCTACTAGCCTCGTAATAAGTCACCTGCAGCAGAGGGTGCTTAGGGACAAACATCCTTCAAGGGCAGCTCCCCGGGGCAACAGGACCGGGCTCCCTGCCATTTATCTTAGTATGCAGTCCTGCAAAGCCAGCCAGGCGCCGGGCTATGGATGAAAGATCAGTGAAAGTTAAGCGAAGATTGAACAGCGAGTAGTTTGTTGTAGCTGTTGTCCGCCAAAAGTTGTTTTTAGCTTTTCTAAAGCCGTTGTTACGCCCTTACGCCCTTACGCCCTTAGTACTTAGAATGTCGTATACATTAAGTCTGGTGTATAGCATATAGCACGCATGCTCTAAGTTTTCTACGGGCGGATGCTCGCATATCATCGCCCTGCAGCAACTAATGCATCACAGGCGTCGTCCTTCAACTCGTTACCGCGTGCCTGTACCTGTGCCTGTGCCTGTGACCGGGAATCATAGAATTGGCTTAAAGCAAGGAACAACAAGTGGAGTAGCAGCAAGCTAGAGTTAAAAAAGCGAGCATCGGGCGATTCTTTCTAGATAGCCCCTCAGATTAAAGATTAAAACATGGACAAAACACGATATCTACTACCCTTCGTAACGCCAATGTTCTGAACTACTTGGGGCAATCTCCAGT
Organism: Endoconidiophora polonica; assembly: GCA_001856765.1. Lineage (NCBI taxonomy): Eukaryota > Fungi > Ascomycota > Sordariomycetes > Microascales > Ceratocystidaceae > Endoconidiophora > Endoconidiophora polonica. The sequence continues at coordinate 65,299 of LXKZ01000418.1, forward strand.
GCTAAACTGCACTAATGAAGCTTTATTTGAACGTCTGCCGAAAATCCCCACCACTCCACTGTGAGTCACGTGTTTCTTACTAAACTGCCGGACTGTGTACCAAGCCAGTCCCACAAGGCAAGTTCTTCCACATGCTACCGCAGACTTGAGCCCTAAAAGTAGAATTATATTTCAGAGAGGCAGTTATTGAACCTTACGTGTCTGGTACCAAGCAAGTAAAATACATTGATGTTGTTGCTGGTAGTACTAGAACGAAAACCTTGGCTTGGTTGGCAACTACAACGCAACGAACGCCTGAGAAACCATTTGTCCTGCTGCTTAAGACATCCTTGCTCGGGTCATAGCTGCGCCAATTTCTTTTTATAGATGATTAGAACCACTAGCATAGGAATCAGCTAGAATTGAAGTAGCGGGCGTTTTTCTTTTCTCCAGATTTTTTATCTCTTCTCCCTTCTATGAGGTGTATCTCGGCTGCCGTTCGGTCAGAATAGCGGTCTAAAGGTCTCAACAAAACAACTAAGAAAAGATACACAGACCTCCTACCTAAACACTGTTTTGTCCGTCGTTGCAGCATCGGCTCCGCTCCGTTTGTCGGTGAAGCCCACGGCCTGACTGGCCCCTGTAACTTTATCAAAACACTTTTTGGTCTCTTTCTTTTGAGTCCCTCGTTTTAATGCTGTCTACAAGTCCGAGTTTAGATTGGCACTGCAACTAAATGTGTCCTTCTGTCCAGTTCTCTAAAAAAGACCCGTGCGAGCTCAACTTCTTTCCATCTTGCAATGGAAAGCAGGCCATTAATACTCATATGCATACCTACCTGGTCCATCCCACACATGTCAACGGTTTCCTTTTGAATCTCAATGATATATATATATATATATATATATCATTATGATGTTGCTATCATAGCACACAATAATAATCACTTGAAATTAAACGTGAGGGCTTTTTTATGCCTCAAAGCCATATAACAACTTGCCCTGTCTTCCCATTTAGTATCGCTGCACTGCCTCCACCCCATCCTTTCCATGCCCTGTTCAACTCCATTTGCATGTATGGGAGTAGCAATAATCTAATACTAGTATGAACACAGTAATATTGGCCTCAAACTGCCCTCAGACACAGTTACTAGCAGTCCAACTCTTGCCGTAGTATCTTCATAGTTCCAGAAACTCAATAAGATTTATGATTAAAAAATAACTCTTGCCGTATCTCTCCTCCTATACGTACCAATATCACCTCTCTCATACGGCATACGGCATACGGAGTGGCCTGTGCTTCCTAAGCGAGTAAACGGGCGGCTCTAGAAACAGATTTTCGAATCAACATTATCAGATTTTAAACTCCCACAGGCCTCACATGCAGCCTTGCCATCGGAGGCTCGAGTTGTTTAACAATTTAGAGCACATTCTGCCCTCTTTTACTTTGACATTAAGTATAACTGTACAGTGGAATGGACCACATTCCGTGAGCATATCTATACAGTACCTTGTAGCCAATAATAGGGTATACATTTCTATAGCATTCTAGTTTCACTAGTGTCAAGCAACAGCCTTTTGCGTGACATGTCATATGCGCAGACAACAACAACAATAACAATGCCTTCATCGCCTACTATACTAAGTGAGGTTTGCTCTTAACAGGCCTATACTCCTGTGATGATCAATCTTATGAAGTTTCTAGAACTATGAAGATAGTACTCCTGTGATAGTTCTATGCATTGAGATTTATCTTTAATTTCCGCTCTGTTAGGTAAAATCGACAATAATAGATCCATAAAACTACTACATAGCATCACTACTAGTATACCATACTATTTTCATGTATCTCAATGCCACACAATTCATCAACACGTATATTGTGTTCTGACCTCGAACTCCAGCGGCAAAGTTGGAGGATACTCACTCCCATATCTGTCCAATATCTATATTAAGCAGATTAAGAACTACTCGCCCTTTCTATAACATATTTTACGCCGGGAAGTCGATAACCTTGATTATAGAGACGTCGTCTTATCAATACTGGCCAGCTGAAGAGGCTAGAGTTGCTCCCCTGAACTCATATCAGCTTTGTCCTCAATATTTCAATAGACAGTTGTCTTGCCCTGTTTCCATCTCTCATCAGCCGCTTTTGTTACCTTATGTTCAGTCTATATCTCAATCAAATTTTCATGCATATCTGATCAATACATATCTCCATACCCTCGCCACCGCCGTATTGTTTTTTTGCAATCTCGTAATTATAATCTCACTGCTCGGCTGTACTTGCAACTACTAAAAGGTTTTTTTTCCTATGGCCTCCCCCTCCTTGTCCTTACGTTCTTCGTCGCCAGTAAAAGGTCTAGCCAAGGTAAGTTGTCCATTACACGCTTTCTAGCCATTCGAAAGACTCTGAGTACTGAGTACTTGGAGAGGCTGGGCTCACAGATGATAGTTAGTAGCACCATTAATCGAATCAATACGATACTACTATGTAATAGCTATCGGTGTCTATTCTTTTTTTCCCTTTTTTCTCAGAAAGACGAAAATACGAGAACAAGTCTAAGTTATGAATGGAGAACGCTATTTACCGCGGATGCTACAAAAAACTCAATATCAACCAAAGATAATCTTTCAACGGTCAGCTATAATACCGTATATGTGTGTGTTATGCAGGGGATGGCACAGAAGTTTGTCATCATTATATCGAGCACCTCGTAGACCGTAGTCATTTCAGATTACTAGGACAGTAGGAGGCAGCCTGCCGCAAGG
>LXKZ01000419.1:0-42526 GCA_001856765.1 Endoconidiophora polonica
GTGGAAATAGTGCCGTGTAACGGTGTAGATCTCTTGAACCAAAGAAGTGATACACTTAAGGGTGTTAATATATATCTTAGGCGATAATCGGAACCAGCATAACAGGGCAACCTGGAAGCATTTCTATTGCTTCGGTTGGGAAAGGTTGTAGTCAATCTTGCAGAGGGTTCAATAGTCTGTCCGGTAACCAGTCCGGCGTCGTGTAATCTCCATGATTCCAATAGACGTGAAATATATACAATTACTATAACAATTACAATTACAGCTGGCGTTTCGAGTCCAGTATCGTCATCCGAGTGTTCCAACACTTCAAGATTCCTAACATCGACACTTAGATGACTGCTTTTTCCACCAATCTTATAATAGTAAAACTTAGGTAAGACGTTATACTGTCGTTCAGATGCCGGCCATCGTCAAATCCGTAGGGTTCTTAGGTCCGGTACTCCGTCCTACCAGGGGAGCGCAAATCAAGACAGAAAACAGAAGAAAAAGTAAATAGACCAGTGAATGTGTAGTAGATCCTTTCGGTAGATCTAGCAGCAGGGATTCCATCTTGCGGTGTTGTTCATTGTCAAGCAGGTGGAGGGAGAGGGCGGGGTATTTATACTCAGAGCTCTCCAAACTTTTCATTTCATGGGGGGGGACTTCAGTTGCAATGTGTGTGATGATCTTTTGATGATTGCCTTCATCAGTGTTGCTCTGCCCTTGACATAGATCAACAGCTTTTGGACAAAGGCTTTGCTCATGGCTTCAAGACCTTCCGGCATGACCATGCATGTGTCTCCTCTTTGTCCTTGCCGCAGCTTTGGCATTGATTCACAGCTGACTGGTGCTTCATTCTAAGGTGGTATGCTGCAAAGTCACTGTGTCCTGACATAGCCGCTATGGCTGTTCCTTGGTGCATACGGGGCCTTCTGGATTGCCCAGCCAGTTCCGATGGGGGAATTCCATGAGTTTCCGGGTGGAGTGGTCCCTGATGGCCGTCTGGTCCTCAAAGCAGTTCATGTGTGTCTGGTGTAGGTCCTCTTGAAGCCATCTCTTGGCTCTTGCCAGAGACATGGTGTAGGCGTGAGCTTCCACAGCTGAATTGCCTGCCAGGGTGTCAGCTCTCTCATTGCCTTCGATGCCGCAGTGTCCTCTGATCCAGATGCAGTGTGTCTTGAGGGCGGGGTGTGCATCCCTGAGGTTCTGCACTAGTCTCTTGGCGCAGTCTATCTCAAGTTGTGATGTCCCTGTACCTCTTAGCGAGGAGTTCATGCGCTTGACCGCTGCCTGGTTGTCTGCGCAGATCCAGATGGTGTTGCTATCTTCAATGAGTCGCTCGTTCAAGCTCAGTAAACCCTGCTTGATTGCGCGGATTTCTGCGTCGGCGGCTTCAGTCCATCTCCCACACGGGGTATTCCCGTAGCTGGTGACCTCACCGTCGCGTTCTGCCAACCATCCTGCTCCTGCCCAGCCGTCAGCCTGCCTTGAGCCATCTGTGTATAGTCAGTAGTACTCTCGTGGGAGAGTGGGAGTTTGTCTAATTGAGGGAGGAACTATATATAGGGTTTAGAGGTGGAGGTCTGCTGAATNNNNCAGGGTTCTGTTCACTGGGCCAGACAAGGCGCCTTGACAACATCTCTCGAATGTAGTTAGTCTTTTTAGATCTCAGACTGCCTTACATGGGCAGACCCCGGTCCTGTTGATTAGCGATAACTTTAATACTAGGGTTAGACATTAGTACCCACTCACCATTATAAAAGAAGGATAATCAAGGCAGTCTAATATCAATATACATCTACCTATTTGACTCTACTAAAAGATTATTGAAACCCTTTGTTTATTATAAGCATATACTAAATAAGTACCTTTGCTGCTTCCGGCTTTAACAGATCCACGCAGTGGTAGCATAAATAATAAAGTCATCATCATCATGTTTGTTTAAATTATGCTTTTTAATTGTCTTTATACCTTGATTTCCTGCTATGTGGGACACCGCAGCTTAACATGACACCATCTAACCCTAGATATCTCGACATGTATACAAGAAAACAAAACTTTGCCTATTATACGCCAGAACAAGTTACTGCCCTGAGTTGCATATCACAAAGATCTAGGCCACCTTGAAGATCTCTGGAACGCCGTGCCAATTGCCCCGAGCACGGTCTTCCCAGTAACTATCCTTGCCGGTCTTCATCTTCCATACTTCTTCACCCTCGTTGTGCGAGTCAATCTGGACAAACCAGCGTGGCTTGTATTGTTCGCCACTTTCTTCCAGCGCACGTCGGCGATCTCTCTGCATTTCCTCTAAGGCAGTCTTCATCTCTTCCGCACTATCAAGATCGCCTTCTTCGGCTAGCCGCTGGTCAGGGCGCAAACGGGTATCCGTGGGAGGTAGTTTACCTCTCTCAATGGATGTGATCTCGTTCATAGCCGCTACAAACTCCGTCATTCCGTAAGTTTGTGTAGGGTTGTCAACAAGTTTTCCAACCTTCCATACCTCCTCGCCTGGTTTGCCCTTCTCGGTAATTCGAAGACTTTGGGTCCAGTTACCAGTTATCTTGGTTGTCGTTGCCGAGCCATCTTCATCAAAGATATCAACCATTACATCCTCAGCACGACCACCAAACATGCCCTTAGCTGGGAAATCAGCTACGGCCTTTGCACCAGTGGTCTCGTTGGTAATAGTCATGACACCAACAGGCTCCACATACTTCTCTCCCATGACAACATTGCGTAGGAACATGGTAGCGATAGACCATGAATAGAGCTCATCTTGGCTGTTAGACAATCGAAGAACAACACGTATCCGACCTTCGGTGGTGATCTCAGCACTCTTGCCCCAAAACTTTTGGCCAGGCGCCGGGCTCTGACTGAAGGACCAGTTCAAGGCATCTGCCTGCATTGCAACACGAACGGGCCGATGGCACACCTTCTCGACTAGGAGTCGGAAACCACCGGGAATTTCCTTGTCTGTACGCACTAGCTCAAATGTTTCGCCGAGGAGAGGATTAAAGGGTTTGCGAATGGAACGTTCTTTAGCTCTGTTCGAACTAAACTGTGACAGTGCAAAGGCAGTGACGAAAATGAGGCGGTCTTTGGGCACAGAACACGCTGCCGCTTTTTCTAGCAACTGGGCATATTCCAGTTGTTCTGCTACCTTCTGTAACAAAGAAATAGGCTCGTTTGCAGAGACTGGCATACTGATAGTGCTTAGATCCTTGCCAACGTTCTTTCGGACAAAAGCGATCAAACTGGGCGGTAGAACTGTAGAAGGAGGTATGGTAGTGCGGCGTTTCACAGGCTCATCGATTGGAAGAGGAGAAAGATTTTTTGGCTTGGCCGGATACAAGTTTCCGTCCTGGCCACCAGTATCAGCTTCATCTTCTATAGATGAGATCGAAGAAGAGTCGTGTGCCGAGCCTTCATCTTCGTATTCTGGCGCTTCATCTTCGCTGTTATTATTGTTGTTATCTATCCGAACAATACGAGCATCACCTTCACCGGCCTCTGCATCAAAGAATTCATCAGCAGTGGAAGTGGACTCCATGCTAGCACGGCCAACGGCTCTACTTGAAATCTCAGAGCTGTTGCCCGTACGACGCTGTTTGTTCGCAGAAATCAAAACACGAAACTCGGATAAAGCTGAATCTAAATCGACCAGAAGATATTCACAATGAGTCTTGAAGGATGTCTCAGACGTGCTAAAGCTCCTTGATTTACGACTCTGAGCAATTTCGCTGTCGGGTGACAAGGAGTTGGCGACACTAGCAGATCCGGTGGGTATAGCAGTAGCCATGGCCGCAGCTTGGGCTGCAGCCGCCACATTAAGATGTGATGTACTAGGTTTCCGCTTCCAGAATGACTTTCTATCTCCTGTAGTGTCAGAAGCTAGACTATCATTATCATCTTCGGGCTGGGAAGGCACTGCGGGTACAGCACTAGCTGGGGGCTTAGAGGGAAGATCATCAGCTAGTCGGCGCAACGCATCACGGGTACCGACGATCCGGCTGACAATGGTCTCGACCTGGGCCCATTCCCGTGCTTCGTCAGGGTTTTGGATGGCATCAATTGCAGACTTCGTACTGGAGTTGGGGACCAGAGTAGACGAGGTTTTTTGTGTACTGCTATCAGGGCTTGCTTCTAATCCACGAGATATGCGACTTGCCTTTTGAAGCGCACGAGCCCAGCCAGTGAAATCTTTTGGGTTATCGGCACGCAGATGCCAGATTTCAGCCCCAGAATCGATATTGATCTCTCGTCTAGCTTCATCGGCAGCGATTGCAGCTAGACTAAGTGGAATTGCACCACGCAGAGCAGAAGAGTGGCGATTTTGGTAATATGAAAGTGTACAAGACGAGAAATCAAGGGAGAAAAACCGACGTGCGTATCCTTGACCTTTCTTGCGGCGACGCTTCATTAAAGTGCCCGTATGGTACGAATGAGTAGGTGCCGTGTTGGCAGCTTGAGGGGTAGAAAGAGACGAGCCACGAGTGCGGTTAGCAACAGCCAAATGGCTTTGTAGACTATCAACGGACTCGGACGCAGCAGCATTTGTATGAGGACTTCCGTGTATTCCAAGACTTGTGTGACTAGCATTGGCGTGGCCCAAGCCAAGATTAGGCAGGTGGTGTGTTGTTTGTGGTGGCGCATCGGTAGGGTATGTGAGCAAGACAAAGGTCGCAGTCTTTGAGGTCTGCTTGGAAAAGGTATTGTCGAATACGAGGCCGTACATGCCTCCTTGTCCTGGCTCTATATCAAATGTATTCATTGACACTCGATCAGCTTCGCATTTTCCGTGCCAATTCACAACTGTAAACCCCTTGCTTCCAAGCTGGTCTTGTGCAGTTGCATCGCGTTTCGTAAATCGGCCTACTTTAGCGTCGGAAACGTTTGAGTTGAGTTCGTCGAGGTGAAGCGCGTTGGCGGAAGCACCACCCGATCCGGGATGCTTTACAATTCCAAAATTACTAGATTATGGTGTGTTAGTCTGTGTTTCTGTTCACGGCTGCCGCCTGCGCTTGATCCGCAAAAGCTCTTATGAATACTGTAACTTACATAGACTTCTTATGAGGCTGAACACTCCACGAGATGGTGTGTCCTTCATCGACCTTAACCCATCGTACAATGTACGACTATAGATGATGTTTAAGTCAGTGTGTAGTCCCTATAGGATAGCAATTATATGCTAAGGGCACGCCCAATTTTTTTGGAAGCACTTACTCTGCTATGGACCTCGATTTGTTCAATGCCGGCCATCTTGGCAGCAGGAGAAGATGCCCAGGGAGTATTCAAAAGATATTCTAGATAAGTGCGATAGGAAGCGGCGGAGAGTTCGAATTCGTCGATATCAGAAGCAACGGTTGTCCGGGGCCGTGGAAGCTTTGATGTCGGGAGATATGATGATCTGTAGTTTTTCAGCGGAGGGTGGCGGCGAGGAGGGGCTACGTGCACATGCACATGACAGAGCAGCTCAAGGCCCAGAAGCGACGAGACCAGTCCTATGATGAACGGCGCTTGAAGGATATATTTTGAGAGCAAAGGGTGGAAAGAAGCCAGTAAGGTAGGTGTACTCCGTCAACCCAACAAGGAGACTTATTTATGAGATAAAATAGTAGGCAGGGCTAGCTATAGCCGGGCAGGTCGGATACTAATGAAAAGGTGAGAATGTTGTAGGTTGTGCGGATGACGAGCAGTAGTTAACTGTCGCAGCAATTGTAGGGGAAGCCCAAGCTCTCGTTACAGTTGCGACCAGGATCTGACTAGCAGAACACAAGACAAAGCGACAGTCTCATTAGCAAAGTAAGCGTGTTAAGCGGCGAAAACTCCACGATGGCAGGATTATGAATTATCCAGCAATAGCAAAGGTGCAGACAAACATAGGAGGCTATAGGTTGAGAGTCTGCTGTAGCCAGGAGATGCTTGATTACATATGAGATAGCAGAAGGACTTGTCAACGAACGAGATGGCTGGGCGCTATTGGGTGGGTTGATCAAGCTCCAGTTGGATGGGCCTGCAATCAATCTGTCCCGTCTAAAAGGGGCGGGGTGGGCAGGGAAAGCTCAAAGCAAAAGGCGAGCAAACGAAATAGGTAACAGGATGTGGATAGCAAGTTGTCGTCGTAGCAAACGCTACTCTATAGGTGTGAAGGTGGGATTGATCTAGTTTTAGCTGATTAAGATGCCAGATCTCGTGTCAAGAGACAGAATACTAGACTAACAGATGCAGAGAACAAGTTAGCGAGAAAGAGGCATTGAAATACTGAAGTGTTGATGTTTTTGGGGTGATGCGAAACTTGGGAAATCGGATCTGGAAGCAGGAGGATTGGCCGCGCTTTCAAACTCAAAAGAGAAGTTACCCACCACAGCTGGCTTGGAGACTTTCGAAGCAGCTTCTTCAAGGGCGACAGTCCTTCCTCTCCTGCTTTATTATTGTTTTGATTTTAAACGGAGGCTCAACAATAGGTTGGACTAGATTATATTCAAAGTCTATATCAGTAGTAATATCCATAGTAGTGTCAATATCAAAAGATCTATATACAAGTTGCAGTGATACCTATTCCCTTTCTCGAAATGCATAGGAAGCAGCAGTATTGCAGGGCAGCCGCCTGGGAGGCAGTCTCTCCGCTCTCCGCTCCTCCCTTTCTCTCTCCGGATGCTCCTCTTACATGCAGCGCCAATTCCAACAAGAAGGTGGCATTCTAGCCGTTTGTTCTTCAACAGACCAAGAGACGTCTCTGACCGTTTCTCCATGCTGGCTAGCTTCAGAACCTTGCTTCGATCCCTCTGAAAAAAGCTTACCTAGATAGAAGAACCCTTGCCCGATACGAATTGCTCTTAGCACTTCTGTCCACTGTCAATCCAGCGTTTGCCTCAAGTATAGCGTGTCCGACAGCTGGCATCTAGGAGTTGGCAGTCGGCAGAAAGTGTAAGCCGTCGGAGATATAGCCTTGCTAATACGGCATACTATACTACGTTCTTCACGGAGCCCCTGTAGCACGTCACAGCGAACCGGACAGGTGGATTTCGTGCTTAAGGAAATTTTCGTGGTTCAGGCCTGTACAGTTTTTAAAGCCTAATACTGCGGGCACTGGCATCATCTGCAGCACACGCTGCCTGCAGAAGCAAGCTCTGAGCCGCTTACCCTGAAGCAACACTATATTACACTACTATGTATTACTGCTAGGTCCTGTACACCGTCCTACATAGGAGATAAACAGCTCCGACAGAGTTACCCGAATCAATAAAAGCGCAGCTGAAGCCAGCTCTCGTACCCCGATGGGCTTCGGCAAGCATGGCGAATGATATAAGACTTGTCTATGCAGCTGTCTGACTGACTGTCTAGCTGTCTATCTGAGAAGTGTGTAGCGCACTTCACACCACCATTAGCTCTCCTTCACTCCATCCTACATCCGTGCCATCAGTCGAATCACAACATTGCATCACCTAATAACAAAACATGCAAGAACCCTTAACACGCACCACTAGCGTGGAACATCCAATCTCGCTGCGTGACGACACATCTGCTCTGCGGACTTCATCGAGTCTCTCGCCTTTTCCCAGTGACGCTTCTTACACTGTAGCACTATCGCGCCAGTCGACCGCCGCAAATTCTGCCGCGGCCTCAGACTCGACCAAGATGCCCAAAGACGCTGCGGCAGCCTCTTCTTCTGTTGCTTCTGCTGCGTCTGCAGCCTCCAAACCGACCCGTACAGTCATGTCGCCGTTAGAAATCATTGGCATCGCCGTCGTAGTGTTGCCTTTTGCCGGATATGTCATCTTCCTCTTGATCGGCAGTATTCCTTTGTTCCAGAAGAAGTAAGTCTTATGCCTTGTGCCTGTCGTCGCAATCTCAGGTTCGGAAAATCCCACTAGTCGCAAGCCATAATAACCAACTGCGGTTAGGTCCTGCTATAGCTGACATTGGTTGGTTTTCCGTCTCATTACTAACCACCAGTCTTCTCGCAGCTTCCTATATGCTCATAAAATCAATACTCTTTTCTGGGACGACCTTGAAAAGCCCGAGTCGTGGGGCTTTGCGCGTAAGTCATCTCTTTGCTATGGTGATATGGCTATCATCATCCTTGAACTCTAGGAACTGCTTCTCACGCCTGCCGGGACCATAGACAATCAAATAACTCCTTTCAACATCAGTACACCAGACGGCGAGAGCCTCTTCGCCTGGCATATTCTGCCACTATCGCTATACAGCACCAACGAAACATCTATTTCGCGGGAGAACCGCAGCTTGCGCCGGGATATCTCGCAGACCGAGGCCTTTCGCCTCCTCAAGCTAGACGAGAACAGAAAGGTCGTCATCTACTGTAAGTTTTCTGTATCCTTGCCATCTTGTGTCGTTTCTAGAGCCTTTAGTTCAAAAACCTACTCACTAACATCATCTTTTACACCTTTAGTCCATGGGGTATGTTAACACTTACCTACAGCTTTCACTAGCCGCTACTTATCAACTCCTTTGTCTCATCTTCCAAACTAACCCATCCTCCTACTTCTAGAATGCGGGTCACATCGCCAACGGTTGGCGCCCTCAAACATACCACGCACTGACTGACAACTCGGATTATCATGTCATCACATTCGACTATCGTGGCTTCGGCCGCTCGACAGGCTCACCCAGTGAAGCTGGCTTGATCACAGACGCCATCTCGGTGATCGATTGGGTTATGACTGTTGCCGAGGTCCCGCCTGAGAACATTGCCCTCTTTGGCCACAGTCTGGGCACGGCTGTTGTGTCCGCAGCCCTAGAGCATTACGCTCATGCAGGCACTAATTTTGCTGGCACGCTACTAGTGGCCCCTTTCAGCACACTTCCAACCCTTCTTACAGGATACCGCATCCTAGGCACATTCCCAGTGCTTGGTCCGTTGCAATGTATTCCACGGGTGCAACGCTGGTTCCAGAGCTTCATCTGGGAAAAATGGCCTAGCGTTGACCGGCTTGTGAGGATAACTAAGGTTTGCCCTCCTGGCCTCCGTCTCACGCTGTTACATGCATTGGACGATAGCGATATTCCATGTACTGAATCTGACCTTATCTTCTATGCCGTGGCGTCCGCCCTTACGCCAGAGGGCATAAACCGGGCATCATTCGACGATAAGTTGCATGATCTTACCAGCGAAACTGACGATGGCGGCACCGTTACCACTTGGGTCGGCGAGCCCAATATTGTAATCCGTCGCATCATATTCCCTTACGGTGGTAAGTTTATATAGAGCACCGTCCAGTCTCCGCTTCTGTCGATAACTAACCCATGTCTAGGGCATAATCTTGTTATGACTTATGCGCCCATGCTTCTTGCAATTCGCCGCTTTTTCTTGAAAGATTCATAGCACCATGTTTGATCCATCAGCCTGGAAACTCTAGCATAGATGATGCACTATTGTGCGAGTAAATAGTAGCTATAGCTCAAAGGTTTCACATTAACAAAGAAAAGCATTTCAAGCCATCGCTGCTAATTACAACGTATTCTAGCCTCCATAAGGTTTCTCTTTGACTCAATGCCAATTGTCCGTGTTTCTTGTTGGTTTTTTTTGTTCTTAGAGATAGACTTGAATCAATTGTCTCCGCCAAGTTCGCGCTGACGCCGAATTTGCCATCCAATGGACCGTAAAGTGAACTAAAATATAAGTATTGTTTTTTTGTCTTACAAAGTGACACTGCTACTAGCTAGTCAGCCAAGCCCACTGAGCACAAATCCCCCCGCTATGCAATTGACCCCACTTGTTCACTATCCAGCCAACCGCGTCGCCGGACTACACACAATAGCACTATTCATAGTTGTCAAGGCTGAAGCCTTTCGCTTAATGCCACCATCATCGTCATTGAATACAATAAGTCCATTACGCGATAACCGCGAGTCAACTACCAATCACATCTCTTTCATCACGATTAGTTTATTGGTTAACAAGCGCCCATATGTCCGCCCAACCTAACGAGAAGCTGCCGGTGACTGCTGAAGCTCCGGCCGTCGATGCCGTCGCAGACAATCTCCTCGCCAACGATGCCGAATCCAATGATGATGATAATGAGCCGGACACTAACGACGCATCCGCAGCTAATGACGACGACGCGGCCGGCCCTTCAAAAAAAAAGAAGAAGCGGAAGAGTAAGAAGAAGAAGACTGTCGCGCCTGCTACGGAAGAGCCCATTCTAGATGCTGCTGGCACCAAGGCTGCTCTTGAACAGCTGCCCGCTGAACAGCTCGAAGAGCTCATGAAGCTCAACCCAGCCCTGGTCGAGGAGATCCGCTCAGGCTCTGCTGCCGGCATCAACCTCGCCCAGATGCTACGCCATTTGACCCTACAGGACATCATGACTGGCCTGGCTTCCAGTGGCCGTAACGTCAAAGATATGGGCTCGTATAGGTTTTGGCAAACACAGCCTGTGCCGCGTCTAGATGAGAACTCCGGCCCTGTAGAGGAGGGGCCTTTGAAGAAAAACCAAAAGGTTGAGGACGTACCGGCTGAGCCTCCAAAGCTGCTAGAGAATTTTGAATGGGTCGAGGTCGACTTCACCAATGACGAAGAACTGCAGGAAGTCCACACTCTATTACAAGGTCATTACGTTGAGGATACTGAGTCCATGTTGCGTTTTAACTATTCTCTTGGTATGCTACGGTGGTACGTTTAACATGCATTATCTACACTTGGCACAGCCTGTATCTAATAATCTCATCCATAGGGCTATGATGTCACCAGGCTGGAAGAAGTGCTGGCACGTTGGTGTTCGCGCTGGCCCTACTGGAAAGCTAGTCGCATTTATCTCCGCCATCCCAGTTAAGGTCAATGTGCATGGCAAACAGTTTGTCACCTCTGAAGTGAACTTCTTGGTTGTACACAAGAAGCTGCGCGGTAAACGCCTGGCGCCTGTCCTCATCAAAGAGATCACTCGCCGTAGTAACAAGGAAGGCATCTGGCAGGGTCTGTATACCGGTGGCAGTGTGCTCCCACGTCCCGTCAGTACGTGTCGCTATTACCACCGTGCTATAAACTGGGCAAAGCTCTACGAAGTCGGCTTCAGCCCGTTGCCGTACGGTAAGAAGCCACAGGGAATGATTCGCAATTTTGCGCTGCCTGATGTCATCACAACACCAGGCTTGCGTGCCATGAAGGCATCGGATGCAGATGCTGTCTTAGGTCTTCTGCGCAAGTACTTGAAGCGCTATGAGTTTGTGCCAGTCTGGAGCAAGGAGGAGTTTCTACATTGGTTCCCTACCGAAGTGCCCGAAGGCGAGGAACAGTTCTTCTGGTCTTATGTAGTTGAGGTAAGGTTCTATAACCAGATTACCTTTCATAGTAACAATGCTAACAACTTGAACAGGACGATAAGAAACAAATCACCGATTTCTTTTCCTTCTATTGCCTAGAATCTTCGGTCATCAACCACCCTAAGCACAAGGCCATCCGTGCTGCCTATTTATCGTACTATGCTACCGATTCTGGTCTGGTCACTCCCGTAGACCGCGAAGCCTTCTCTTTGCGTCTCAACAGCTTGATGCATGATGCACTCATCATAGCTAAGAAGTTCAACTTCGATGTGTTCAATGCTTTGTCCATCATGGACAATGGCCTATTTCTGGAGAAACAAAAGTTCGGCCCGGGCGATGGTCAGTTGCATTACTACCTGTTCAACTATCTAGCAAATCCCATTTCCGGTGGCGTTGACAAGAATAACTGCCTGGATGAAGAGTGCCTGAGCGGAATTGGTCTAGTGATGCTATAGAAATGATAGATTATGCAAGGATCAGGGCTTTGTGTATGATAAAAAGCGTAATGATCAATCAAGACAAAAACAGAATATGTAAATATAAACAACCGATCTAGCATCGTGTTAATAGTAAGAACCAGATTTAAATGTTTCAGTTGTTGTTGTTGCCTTTCTTATTGTGTGCTGCCCAACCTTAGAGACTGTTGATTGTCTCACGATAGCGCTTCGCCCGCCAGGCTTCGCCCTCACCGCCCGGCAGAATTAAAGCTTTAGCAAGCATACCATCAATGTTCTTCACGTCTGTCGTTTAGACCTCAACGCTACAACGCACTTCGCAAACCACCCGTCAATCCTCCACTTAACCCATTGCTTTGAAATAAGCCATTACATTGTGTTTCTCTCAATTGGCCTCTTGTATCTGTCTCCCGTTCACTCTGCTAGTATCTTTGTTGTGCCGCACTCCTTCATTCCCCTCTACCTGCAGCCTGCTGGGCTTGCGCAATGATGCAATAGCGGCGCATTGTCAACTCCTTCCCTACCTGCCATAACTATGTGGTTCAGTGTACCTTCTGCGAGCGACCTCGCACGCCCTCGAGCAATCTTTGTCGCCTCCGTCTCTGTTCTGTCGTTAGCTAGTCTAGGATACTATGTGTACCGGAGTCGCTACAATGACGAGCTCAGTCTTGGATGGAGGCGCAGCAACGGCCTTCGCCGCTCCGGTGCTGTTAGAGGCCGTCGAAACCGACTACGAGCATTGGACGACGATGAGTTCATGATCCCCGAGCAGAGCGAAAACGAAAATGACGAAAATATTCACAACCACTTAGCCACTACCAATAATAACAACAACAATGATGGCGACAATGACGAATCCGCTGACGACGAAAACGACGATGAATTTATTGCGAGTATGAGCCGTGCTGGCCAGAACATAGTCGGGCTCTTGTTCAGGGTCTCCGAAGACAATGCCCGACGCAACGCGTATATGCACCGCGGCTGCCAATGCAATTCCTGCAGTACCGTCCCCATCTGTGGAATCCGTTACCGCTGTGCCAATTGTGCCGACTTCGACCTCTGTGAATCCTGTGAAGCCCAAGGACTGCATAACAAGAACCATGTTTTCATCAAGATCAAGGTTCCTGTGCCGTCCGCCGGCCTTCGTAACATACAACCTGTACTCTACACTGGTGACCCCGACAACTGTGTCAAGAGCCTCCCGAAACTAATCATCAATAAGCTGTGCCATGAAACTGGCTTTGAAAGAGCCAGCCTTGAGGCTCATTGGGAACGCTGGACCTTCATGGCTAACACGGAATGGCGAGAGGACCCCGATGATCTCTGCCTAGCCATGGATCGCAAAACTTTTGATCGCTGTATTGTTCATACTGGCAACTCGAGACACTTTCCGCCTAACCTTGTTCATGACCGCATGTTTGCCTTTTTTGACCAGAACGGCGACGGACTTATCTCTTTCCGTGAATACCTGCATGGATTAGCCTACCGAAACAAAAAAGATAGACTCAAGAAAATATTTGACGGCTACGATATCGATGGAGATGGCTATGTCGACCGCAAGGATTTTCTCCGCATGTTCAGAGCCTACTTTACCATCTTCAAGCAAATTCACAAGGACATTCTCGACGGTCTTGACGCTCAAGTCATGTCGCTTCTAGATACCCAGCAGTTGATTACTAGCCGCACACCGTTGAGTAGTTTCTTTGGCCGTGACGATACCGTTCCTCGCGCCGACTTAGATCCCAACCGTACCGCTGGCAAGACTGTTCAACCTGATGGCAGTGTTTCTATCGCAGGAGGTTTGTCCAATGTTGTTTTGCCAACAGAGCAAGATATTGCCTCCCGCGAAGAAGTCCTATCTGCCGTATTTTCTGTCAACGCCGCTCATGAGCCTTCTCGTAGTAATGCCCTACACAGCCTGCTTCCCAATGCCCTTTTGAATAATCCCAACGACTTCCGCGCCCTACTTAACCTCGTCACCCGCGTATCAAACGATGGGAATGGATCTCGCTTTGCTAGTACCCTGCAAGAGATTCAATCTTCTCGCCTACGTGAGCGGTCCCGTCATGAAAACGGCGAATCTAGTCAGACCAATAATGACTCTAGAGATGGCGGCACTGATGGCCCTACTACATCCCTCGAAAATGGCGAGTTCACTGCTCAAGAATTTTCTGAGGGTGAGAGAGAGTTACATCAGAGAGTACGACGCCAGCTCCATGAGCGTTGGAGAAGACGCCAGTTCTACCTTGATGCTGAAGAAGGCTCTAGTGGGCCCAATGATTGGGATAATGACGACGATATTGTCGAAGCCATTAGCAACATGGCCCAAGCCTCTGCTGCAGCTGACTTTGCTCCAAATACTCGCCCAACATCAACCCGCTCGCGCTCTAGCTCCAAGGTCCGTTTTGTCGACGAAGAAGTCGATGACCTCGAAACCCGCTCGAATGCTTCTACCTCGTCTCGTAGCATCCCTGAACGCTGGGGTGGCTTCGATATTCCAGAGGCTGAGCGTGATGCCGGCAAAGAAATCCTCTACCTGACCTCCCAAGAAGCCTATAATGAGCTACTCGATATTTTCTTCAAAAATAAAGAAGATTTAGCCATGAAGGTTGCCGAGACATATGATGTCCGCTCACAGCATCGTGATCTCATTGCTTCATTCCAGCCGCGCAACAACAGCAAGACTAGCAAATTCTCATCTGAGCCTTTTACACCAAAGGCTCAAGCGCCTGTCGATGAAAACGACCACATCGCTATCTCCACCGTTGTAGAACAAGAGGTTGTTACAAGAAATATAATGCCTGAGGCTTCTTCCCAGCCCCCCATTTCATATATGAGGGTTGATGACCCTGACAATGAGTCGTCTACTTCCGACACGGACGGTGTCACTGTCGATATCCTTGACATCTATAAGGATCCTACCATGCCTCAGTTTCGCCCTGACAATGATGTCTTGACCATCAGCAATGCCGCTACAATTACAACGACAATCACAACCAACTACGACACCGCAATGACAAGCATCACCACCACTGCTCCATCTCGGTCTTCCGAGCCTAGCTCCTCCTCTCGCAGCGAACCTGGCAAAAAGGCTGGTCGTATCAAGGGTTCCACGCTTCGCAAGTGGCGCAAATATAACGAGATTGAGAAGGAAGCATCCAAGCGCCGTGGCTTCGGCAAGCTCAGTTTTGCGGAGTTTGAGAAGATATACCGCGAACAAGAAGTCCAACACCGCATGGACTACCTAGAGACATGGATCGATATCTGCATGCCCTAGAGAACTACAGATCGACCTGCGTTTTGGGTGTTCCCTTCTTGGATTATGGATATCGCACGCCACACCCAACTCCCTCATCAGTCTGTGATACCGCAAGAAGGTCCATTAAGCCCGCCGTGGCGTTCATCTGAATCTGCTCGGCCAATTACGGTCATCCATACCGCGCCACAACAAGTCGAGCCACATGAAGCTGCTTTTGACTCTGATAGCGATCAAGAAAGTGCTCCAGCGCCAGTAGTACCTACTAGGCCAGGTCTACGTACGCCAGGTTCTCTGCTACAGGATTCAATCATTCAGTCACATAATACTCAGCCACTAATTGCTCAAGTTCCGACCACTCAGCCTATTGAGTCCAGCCCGTCCGAAACTGCTAGTCTTCTTGCTCGGCTTGACCGCATTGACGTATATTTACCACTATCGACATTAATGCCACCTAGCGCTCTACCGTCGGCATCTACATTAGCAGAGCTTTCCTCCTTGAAAGCAGAGTCTGATTCTGATTCTGGTACTGATTCTGATTCTGATTGTGAAGATTATTTTAATGCCGAAAATTCAGACGCTGAAGCTGATGATGTAGACAGAGCAGCAGAAGAAGAAGTAGACGATGAAGAAAATAAACGAGGACGGAAAGAGGTGGAGGCAGAAGAAGATTGGCAACTCGTGAATCATACCACACACGGTGAAACGCCTCCTCCAGCTGAATCTCATCAAGTCTCGACCTACCTTGATGTACATCGGCTAACTCCAGCAGAGCTAGATGATCTTGATCGGCATATGCGCTCGTTGTTTGGAGAGTCCGGTGGAATCTACGAAACCAACTCTTGAGATCTGTTTGCTTGTTTCCACGCTCTTCTTCTCTTCATTGAGTTGGTCTTTCTACTATGGCTTTTTCCATCATTCATTCAGTATCATTATTTTCTTGTTATCATTCCTGGTGTTCGGTATCTGTTCCCGCACCATCTTTTCATCTCATGTTTATTTTTATCAATCTTGGTTTATTACTTGGTTTTACCTCCGCTTTCAGTATGCTAGATTCTTTCATCCGAATTTTTATACCTTGCATAAAAATTATAAATGTAATATTAGCAGTAATAGTTAGTAAACTGTCTATATATCTAAAGATTTTTGTACAATAGTTAGTAGTAATCTCATGTATGAATACTAGTAATACTAGTACTACGTCGTAAAAACGGCTTTAGCCTATAATGGTTTGAGTGCGTACATTCTGACCACGTGACTACGCGTTTTGGCGTCTTTCTAGGAAGTTCGCACATGATTGAACAGGCCCATCATCGTCAGATAGTTAACCAGTTTCAATTTGCATTTCCCGCCATGAAAAGTCATCGCTTCCCAACGAAAAATTTACAACAATAATCCCTTCCTTTCTCATTATTGTTTTCTTGATAAGAGGATACTGTCTTTTGCGTGTCAAAATGTGGGTTATAGAGAGTAGTGGTGGAGCATTTAAAGGTAAGAATTACCAGCCACAAAACTTGCATATGGAGAGAGAGAGAAATATGCATTGAACAATCCAGTTGTATCATTTGATGCTCATACAAAGAAAGGATACACTGTGTCAGAGTTTCTCTTCAACTGACTAATATCTGTAACTAGGAAAGCAAAAATGGCTGCGTCCAGGTCGAAGTTATAGCGTTGGCCGCACGGCTACAAGTCGTAAGTTGCATTGACAATGTTCTGTAAGAAAGAGAATAATCTAACGCAATTTGTATAGCTAGTGATTTGACTGTGGCACATAAAACCGTCTCTAGAAAGCACATGGTACTCAAAATTAGCAGTGTAGACGAAGGTTCTGCGGTGTGTAGTTTGTATTCATGGGAAACGCTATGAAGAAATTAGGCAGCTAATTTAATGGATATTTTGTAGCAAAACTTGTCAAGTCGATCTCAACTAGTGATCGAGGATTTGAACAGTTCTAAAGGCACGTTCGTCGATGGTGTTCCTCTCAAAGGCGAAAAAGAAGTGTCAGGAGTCAGAGTCGAGATCAAGCTAGGTTCCTGTCCAGATATTCTAGTGTATGTAGAGCCAAGCAAGCACAGCTCCTGTTAACCAGCTACTAACTAGTCTTTCGAATAGCATCACGTGGGTACCCGTTGTGCTCGTCTATTCATTTTCGGCCAAGTCGTCACAGGGCGATCCACTAACGAAACTGCGGCGCCAACTCGAACATCTAGACATCAAGTTCGTTGCGGATTTCGTCAGCCAATCCACACACATCGTCTCAAAAAAGCGCAACACGGCAAAGGGCCTACAAGCGCTAATCAATGGCAAGTTTCTAGTAGCCGGATCCTTTGTTGACCAGATCGTGGCCAGCGCAACGTCTTCGGATGACGCAGGCGTATGCGCACTGGAAGATGACTTCTTAAGCTCCTGGCCAGATGCCGCGGCCCATGTACCGCCAAAGGGGAACGAGGCCATCGATCGACCGGCAGTGGACTTTTTGCCCAACGCCGACCGGCAGGACATCTTCAAAGGCTACTCGTTCATCTTCTTCGACGAAGCGCAGTACAAGAACCTCATGGCGCCAATCACCAACGGCAAGGGCAAGGCGCTGCTACATCAAGTACAACCGCACAAGACGACGGTGCAAGAGTTTGTGCGCTACGTCAAAAACACGGCGGGCGAGCGTGGCTACGGCGAATTTGATGACGGTAGCTCAGGCCCGGGCGTGGCAGTGGTGCGCTATGTTCCGGCGGCGGCCAGCGAAGATATCGAGTGGTACGCTGGGTTCATCACTGACGTGTCCATCACGCTGAACCACCGCATGATGGAGCAGGGCGAGTTCATCGAAGCTATCCTCAAGTGCGATGCCAGCATGCTACGTCGGCCTCTACCTCCCAGCACCAAACCTAGCTCGGTGGGCAGCACGATGCCTACGCGGCCGCCGGAGCCAGTAAGCTCCATGACGGGCTCGCAGCCCCAACTGTTGCCGTCTAGACCGGTCAGTATAGAGCCTACATCGCAGAACTCAAGTCTTCCGTACACAAATACCAGTAACAGACCGAGGGGACGCAAGCCAGCTACGCGGAGATTCAAGGGCTTCGACTCAGACGAAGAAGAGAATAACAATATGTCAGCGTCGGGGGCATTCTCATCACAGTTTTCGAGGCCGCCAAGCGCAGACTTTAAGGTCGCGCCCTTGTATAAGCCCCAAGTAGCAGCCGAAGGACCGGCAACTATTCCTGAAACAGGGGAGGAGGATGGCATGTTCGTGCCTGATGGTCCGGCATATGGTATCAGCCAGAAAAAGCTCACTGAAGAACCGACGGCCGCACAGAGCGTCACCGCAGCGGAACGGAAACGGCCGCTCAAGGCATTCATGGACGATTCGCTGATGGACGACATTGCGCCAACGGCGGCAGAAGCCAAGCGTCGACGTCTAGAGAACGGCGAGGATCTCATAACAGCCGCACCAGAAGAGTCGGAGGAAAACAACAAGGAACCTCAGAGTCAACTGGAAGCGGAACTTGCTCCTGCCCTCAAAGCTGGCAAAATCAAAAAGGAAATTGACGTGTTCGAGGTAGCGCGGAAAACCCGTGAGCAGGAAGAAGCCCGGTTACAACGCGAGAAAGAAGACTTAGCCCGGCTGCCGGACGACATCGACATGTACGAGATCCGGCGGCTGCATATCACACAGCCTATAGCCCTTCGACGTCGCGGAGCAACAGCAGCAGGAAGCCAAGGCAAAGACGGAAACGGCGGCGACAAAACGGCTGCCGAGGTTCGCGCAGAGCGATGGGATCCACGGTGGAATGGGCGTAAGAACTTCAAAAAGTTCGTTCCCCGCGGCGAAGTTGTCGGCCGCGTCATTCGCCGCCCAGCGATCAAGTTGGTGCAGGTCAAAACGAAGGAATTTGGCCTCGGCGACGATTACTGGCTAGAAGACGGATACTCCGGCCAGGTCCACAAAGCCACGTCTGGGGAAGGCGCCACCAACGATGATGTCGAGATTGTTTCTATCGCTGCTGGTTCGACAGTATCGAGTATCCGCAGACAAGAATCGAGGCACACCGTCGCTGTTGGGGGCAGTGATGATTCAGACGATCTAAGCGCGGTCGACGATTTACGGCCGTTTTCTACGGCGCGGAGCCGACAGACTATATCGAACGTATCCTCCCGAATACAATCTCAGCAACAGTTTCAATTCCAGTCAACTCGAAAGAATACCCCCTCTACAGCTACTGCTACTCTTGCTACTACTAACATGTCGACGGCCCGGGCATCGGTTCCGGCAAAGAGAAGCCAGGCTCGTGGGGATGCTTCACTGGCAACGACGGCGCCACCTGCTAAACGTACACGCGGAGCAGCAAGACAACCAATCACAATTACAGATAGCGACGATAGTGAGGATGAAACGCGTTTCCGCTTTGGCAAGAGACGGTAGACACTATGATTTTGTTGTTGAAGGTCATCATCTATCATATCAGTCAGTATGTTTCATTGTACATAGTATACTTTTATATTTTTTATTTATATCTTTTTAGAATCATATTGCCGTGGGGTATCGTAAACACTGAGTCTCCCGCCGTCCATCTAATCAGTCTCAAATAATCTTGCTTGTTCCATCTATCTACCGATCGATTTAGTCCATGCTGTCCATGCCATTGGCCACCACCATCTGTTCATCCTCCTCGTCCACCAGAATACCCACCAGGCACGCCTGCAGCATATTTTCATAGTTCACCCACGGATGGACCTCGCCATACAGCTGCGTAGCATCACGCGCCGCACCGCGCATCAGCTCCGGCACGCCGCCAGGATGAAACTCAGCATATGGCGTCACATTATACACCTTACCACCAAGTGCCGTCCACGCATCCTTGCCCTTACGCCCCGTCATATTCTTCAGCATTGACGGCGTGACCTTGAGATACGGCGCAGATTCCCCGATATTGCGCAGATCTGCGTTGGGTCCAGAGATGCGCGCCCAGTCTAGCGGCGAATGGCCCGGCATCAACATGACCTTGCGGCTGGGTTTTGTTGGCACGGCCGAATGCATCGGCGGAGGCGCTAAGGCGCTACCGCCACCTAGGGCGCTGCGGTTCGGAAGTAGCCCGGTGGAGGCGCGTTGGGCGGAATTTGCAGAGGGGAATGCGGCAAGGCGAGGTGGTGCGCCGCGGGCAGATGCGCCGCTAGGTGGAGGCATCAGCGATGAAGACGCGCTAGTGTAGGCGGATGGGGGTGTCCGAAGAGGCGGTTGACGTATTGGTGGGGGTGCCATAGCGTTACTAGTAGCCGGCTTGAGGCTGCGAGATGGCACAGGCGAAGGACGAGGAGGCTGTATAGAAGCAACTATGGGGGGCGTGGGAGTAGCTAACGGCGGCTTAAAGACCGAAGGTCCTTCAGGTCCTTCAGACAGAGAAAAGGCCGGCACAGAAACAGAAGGCGTATCTGGGCCGGCTTTTGGTGTAGAAGACTCGAGATCTAGTTCGTGTTCTTTCATGATAACCGGCGGCGAGGGCGCCTTCTCTGCCGAGATCAGCGTCGCCGCCTCGTCTTGTTTCTTTATGCGCCGCCTCGTCGATGAAGATGAAGAAGCCGAAACATCAACAGTTCCAATACTCGTGTCTACGCCTTGTATGGCGCCGCTGGCATTCGCAGACAATCCATATAGAAACTGCAAGATCTGACGGCGCAACCATGGCGGTGGCCGGATAATGACCAGAACGGCAGTGGCGAATATTAGCGAGAGGCCAATGTATCCCATGACGTGCTAATCTGGACTGAGCTGAGTTGACGATACTAGAAAAAGACACAAGGCTAGATGTTCAAGATAGGTGAGTTTGTAACATTGATATATCGTAGGCTTCTTCCGTTCGCCAGGCTTCTATTGTTGTCTTGATTTTAGCTTAATTTTCTGAGTATGCTGAGTAATGCAAGATTTTAGTCGGGAGTTTTTTAGTCATTAATTATTATTATTAGCGGATACGTACCAAGCCAATATCAGCCAGTAGGGTTTGGGTATTTACAAAGACGCCTATGATAAGGGGGCTAACTACATATAAGAAGGCGGCCCTGCATTGGACTTCATACCTTTTCCAGTTTTAGTTTCAGTTCAAAGTACTGATTGATTTCACTTCTCAAATCATATATTCTGAACTTTAAATAACAAATAATCAGATGAGCGAATAATAATAAGTTGACTATATTCTTCGTCATAGTTCATTTACTTTTAGTCGAGTTGATTATCTTTACCTTGTCACAGCTAACGTGAAACTTTTTTCGCAAGCCGGCATTTCGGATGACCTTGTTATTTATTTTATTTTGATTATTTAATTAAAGATATTCTTGGGATGAAATCGATTTTTGAGATCTTCCAACGGACCGTGACGCTCTTTTCTTCGGACTAGTAACTAAACCTTCTCATTTCTTCTGACAACTAATTACTATCTTATTACAGCTGCTGGACTTTTTCTCAAGGCCGGCTAAATCAAGAAACTGCCGAGAAAGCCAAATATTTAGATGAATCAACCAAGTACTAATAGATTGTAAGAACAAGAAAAAAAAAGGAGAGATAACGTTGGTTGTATCATATATATTATATCGTTAAGCGAGCAACCCTATGTAACCCTTATATCCATAATAGCCTGACCAAAATTCAAAGAGAAATGCAACTGAAATATATTTTGTTTTCCTGAATTCATCTGTTCCGCAAAGCGATGGTAAATCGGAGATAATTTGAGCTTCTTGAAGTTCTTAAAGTTTGATTTTTGTAAGAACCATCATGAAGAGCAAAAACAAGGTTTGTGCCGATACTTCAAAGAGAAGATACACTAGTACTAGTACTAGTACTACAAGGGAACTACCGGATGGCACAAACGTATAATTCAAGGGCCCAGTAAGTAGAAATTAGCGGGCATTATTCTCGCTGCTCTATGTCTCTTCTTCTATGTGTATGATGTATTGAGATTTGCTGCTTTTTCTTTTCCTCCTTGTTTTATTATTTCAGCTCCCAAAGCAAGTAAACAAATCATAAAGAGCTGAACTCGCTCGTGAAGATCGACCATCTTGATATTTTCATATCGTCTCTCTCTGTGCACTCCTCTTATCTTATCTGATGAAGCTTCCGAATAAGATTATATACGAGACTTTTTTCTTCTTTTTTCTTCTTTTTTTTTTTTTTTCTTTTTAAAAATATCTTCATAGTTCTAGAAACTTGATTAAAAATTATTACTTATTATGTTACCACTAAACTACTAGGTAGACTTGGTCACCATTGCTTGCTTTGTGGATTGTATTTCCTGCTTGCCTAATTAATTCGTGTCCGAGGTTTCATAGCAGGCATCCCTTCAAAAAGGACAGACAAGGGGATCCCGATAAAAGAGCAAACAATTCATGGTAGGACGGCGTGGTCTCTAATTGTTCTGGTCCCATCTCCTCGAATCACCGAAAAAAGATTGACTACACTTAGCCTAGCGCCACTAATATGTAGACATGTAGTGGAGGCTAGCGTTGTCTTACATGATGCCAAGCTATAGCATAGTGCTGTTATGGCATAGTCCCCCCTCTTTTCCTTTTGACTATTGACGGGAAACTAAAGTGCACACTTTTGGTCAGGCTCTCGAACGATCGAACGGCCTTGGCTCTGTCTGAGATTAGACAGATAAACAGACAAAGCAGCATATGTAGATACCGGAAGAAGAAGAATAACCGATAGACTAACAAGCCGCTCTACCTTTTCTTGTTCTCCCTCTAGGAAAAACTAGCCATCTTGATTATTTCAAGACGCGGGGAAGGGAACGCACACCGCCCTGGGGCAGTAAGAGCAGAGATGCTATGTTTGATATACACCAGGAGAAAAAGAGCGTTACAGTGCTAGAAACCGTCAAAGTTACCGGAAGAAGTCAGAGTGGATTGTGGTCGCAGTGACGACGACATGCACAAGAAGCTACTAGCATAGTTAAAAGAAGCAATACGTAACTTGGCATAATTATAAACACTATCGAACTGATAACAAGCAAAATGCTTTCTGTGAGGTCACTATCAGAAATTCCGATAGAAAAAGGCCAAGCTGGCGAAGAAACAAGGTGGCTAGTCTGGGATGCCGCTGCCCAATTCGGATCACACCATCTGGAGGGTCGACCTCTCGAGTCCTATCCATCCATCCATTCTGAAGGAAGTGGAATATGAGGAGGAGAACAAACAGAAGAAGTAAAAGAGAAAGCATGAAGGAAGCTGGCAAGAGAAAGAGTTACAAGGTTGAAATCATGCTATGTGTGGCGAGTGTGTCATGACAAGACGAATCACCGTCCACACCACCAGCATTAAGCTCCAGAGCCTGGGTTTATTATTATTATTTTTTTTTAGCTTGGCAAGACGTTGACAAGAAAAAGAGTCAGCTCAGACTCAGCCAATGGCGTCAATAAACAAGCTGAAAAAAAACGCATATTGTCTTATTCTTATGTCATATCTACACACGTAATGGAACCAATGCAGGACTTACTAAGTTAAGACAGATCATGGTCTGCACAGCAGAGCCTTTAGAACTAGATAACAGCAAAAAGACAACAATCACTATCAGGCTTCAATCGGGCGAGCATAGCATCCCAATTGCACTCACTCCCTGAAGGACTATAATATCTTATCGCAGTCTTAGTCGCATCATCCAAGCACACGTGATGCATAAATATAGACACTAAGGAACATCATTGCCTAGGCTCTTTTGACAATCTACACTTGACCTAATGGCCTGAAAATTTCTTCAAGTAATTAGAATGCAAATGCAGTAGTTAGCCGCTAACCGGATAACTCGACAAAGCAGAAGGCAGAAAAATGCTACGGCCGGCCTAACACTGATATACCAATAATGACAACAAGCAGCAATGGGACTAGTCTGCTGGACTGGACTGGTCTGTACTAGGCTGCATCTTTTACCTGCAGATATGTAGACAGTTATAGACAGCAACTGGCTCGTCTCGTCATCGCCAAAGCGTGATGTGCGGTTTTTTTTTTGGGGAAGAGGGGGGGGGGGGGTTTAAGCACTACATACACTAGATACTAGATGCTTGTCTATAGTGGTACATGTATCAGCTTAAAGAGTCCTCAAAAAGCGCACCAAGTTGCACATGTGCGTAGTGTATGTGACCAATAGCACACAACGAACTCCTAGGCACAATAGCGAGAGGCCGTAACATGTGAAGAACCTCATATCAAGATCGCCGCCACGAGCGACTCAGCGACTCAGCGACTCAGCGACTCAGCGACTCAGCGACTCAGCGACTCAGCGACTCAGCGACTCAGCGACTCAGCGAAGACGACCGAGCGCCGTTGCTAACCACTGTTTGTCTTGGGAGAAACTGAGGCTCTGAACTTGCCTTGTTTGTACATCCCCGACATCGTCGAGTAGTGTATCGCTAAGCTCTTTTACATCTCGTTCAGATTCACATTATCTTTATATCTGTCTACCTCTTCCTGGGTTATAGTCCTTTTGGTCAATCCATATGGCAGCAGTGCCATCTTGAGTTCCTGGGGGAGAAGAGAGGGGGACGGTAATATGATTAGGAGCTTGGTATATAGCAGTAGTAAACCACTGACTATCGAGCCAATATCGAAGTGAGGGTCAAAGAAGCACGCCCCCTGGCGAGCCCTGGCTCTCGCTTGGCTCTCTGTCCGCTCCGCCCATATCATAAAACCATACAACGACCCATACCATAAGGACCAGGACCAGCAGCAGAGCGCCTGCATCATAGTAAGCATGTATGAGCGTGGTCAGGGCATGGGTTCTTACAGTATTAATAACAAAGCAAAGCAAGAAGTAGCGCCCGAAGCTAGAAACGTTTAGAGGCAGAGCTGTTCTTGAGATAGCCGTTGTGTTTGTATTGTACTGCTGATATGCACAATAAAACACTCTCACCGCCCTACTGCCGCCTTTCGCCTCGCCCTATGAATCTCATTTTTCTTCCTCTTCGTTGTTTTTTCTTATCTTCTTTCCTGCAGCTTGTGCATATGCCGAGAAAATAAGTATCCTCCTGAGACTCTGGATATTGTGTTCTTTCTTTTACCCGATCGTACTTTCGTCTGCTCTGCCAACTATTCTTTTTTTCTGACTTAATTGTTTTGTTTTTCTGCCAGTGTTTTGTTTTCTGCTACTGACATCATTGCGAAAGTTTTATCTCAACCACTGATTTTTATTCTTTTATTTTGTTTTTATTATCTAGGCCGTGCCTCCGGGACATTGTCGATATTTCTGCTGCAACAGCCAAAAACTTTTTCTTCAGCCACTCGAAATAATATATTTATCACTGCGTTGTTCGCTTCCACTGTCGGCAGTATCGCATCACCAACCCAGACCAGCCTAGCTTCATCTCGACTAGCGACTACAATCACAGGACAGAGTCTTCCTGGCTGAGTACAATACATAGAAACCCCCAAATAGATCGGTCTGGACGTCTGGCAAATTCAATTGATTGTCCTATAGTTCGGCGAACAACGACGGCACTACGAACCAACTCCGAGCAGCATTGCTTCGACGACGCTAGTTTCATTCCTGGGGTTTCCTTGCGTTGCGGAGAGCTCTACAGAGTAACAAAGATAAAACGCTGCTTGGGGGACGAAAAGAAAACAAAAGCAACCTAACTAGCTGCCTGTGCTGTTTGCAATCCTCTGAAGCTGCCGCTGAAGAAACTCTGGCGCTGTCTCTTGCTGGAGAACCACTGTAACTGTTAGCCTCCCCACCACTAGAACCGCTAGAGTTTCTAGCTGCCCGCCTAAGCCCAGCCTAGCCAACCAGAAGAGAGAGAGAGCCCTAGGTCGCCCGCCCGGCCTCTCTTTATTTCTCCTAGCACTCTATTTTTTTTTTCCTTCTTTCTGCCTTGGTTCCCGGGCAGCTTTCCATAGACCTTGATGACCGAGCAGCAGCGTCGCCGTCCCGCCCGCCTTTCGTCGATATTTCCTTCAAAACAAGTGCCCACCACAAAAATATCGCCACGTGCTGTGTCATCGCCAATTCCAGTGATCCGCGCCGCGCCCTCTTCCATACGCTCGCCGCAGCAGTCGGCTTCCGGAACCACCCCGAGGGCTTCATCGACGACACCTGCCTCGCCGCCCCTGCACCAGACTCTCAAGCCGACTATTGCGTCGCTGGCGAGAGCCTCGACGTTTGCCTCGCGCACCAAGAAGTCTCCAGATTCGGCCACCTCGCCATCGTCGTTGACTGCTACTGGCGTTTCCTATACGGCCAGGAGACTCTCTTCTGCCGCCTCTGTCACCTCGGCGCCTGCAACTGTATCGTCGTCTGCTGGCGTAGTGGTACTGCGGCCTGTGCCGGCTTCAGCACGAGCTCATTCTAGGAAATCCGGTGCTGCTAGTTCCACCGTTTCTACCCTACCGCGAGACCAAAATGTCCAGCAGCCTGTGAAGCGTGGCGCCAGATCTTCTCTTTCCGTCACGCCGCCCATCTCATCAGCCTCGTCTGCTACTTCCAACTCGTCATCCGTCTCCACAGCTTCACGATCCTCTCGACCAACTTCCATTGTCACAACAACCACGCCGACTGCTTCTACTACTGGTGTTCGCTCCCCACATTCACCCTCTGCCGCAGCCTACTCATCCCCATCTTTCTGTAGACCGCTTGGCCCGGGCTCCATGCCTGTCATCAAAGCCATGGGCTCTGCCGCTGGCAATGGCAATTCCCGCGTCCCCTTTACGCCCAAGGTTTCCGGCAAGATGTCCCGCGTCGGCTCCGTTGTATCTACTCCTACTGTTAAGAAACGTATTAGCTTGACTGCAGCAACCTCCAGTGTTGCTGACTTGCCCGCACACGACGTTCCTGGCCCGACTAGCGCCCCCAAGCTTAGTAACATAACCCCTCGATCTGGGAGCCGCCAAAATAGAGTTGATAGCACAAGCACAAGTACTACTCCAATTGGCACACCAAATACCGACCGATATGACCAATTTGACCCAGATACTCTTCGTCGCCAAGCTGCTACCTTTAGTCCTTCCCCAGCAACTCCGAAGGACGACCCCGACGCCAAGTTCTTTTACGCTAGTGACGTGAACGCGAAGCTTCCTAGTGCTCCGCGCCTGGCCCCTCTAGCAAAACAGACTGGCTTCTTATATGCCAATGGCGGGAACCTACAATCGCCTATACAGAAACCATCTACGCCTTCAGCTGCCTCGTTCAAGTCACCAAATCATAACAGCGATGACCTGTCTAGCAAATTCTTCTACGCCAATGGAGCGCCCGAGGTTGAACCTAACCATCGCTCTTCGACATCTAGTTCTAGTGTCTCAACCACATCCAAGTCCATGATCTCGAAGCAACCAAACATCGGTGTTCTTCCTTCACCTAGCTTTATTGGCTCTCAGAGACCAATGTCGCCGAAGAAGCCTGGTAGCATCGTAGCACCGCTAAAACCACCCGCTCAGACTCGACCAGTCTCTATATCGAACCCATCTCCTATGGTCCCGGCAGTTGGACCTTCTAGTCAGAGATCAAGTATGGACGCCCATCAAATGAAAGGACGTAATCGTTCTGGTTCCAACTTTTCACAACCGGAAGGCCCCATTTCAAGACCTATATCGACCTCTTCAATCGATCCTTTGCCGTCACCACAATTGATGCAGCCTACTATGACCATGGCATCAATTATGCAGGCCCCTGAGGAGTTTGAGAACTCCGACGACTCCGACGACGTGTCTGGTTCGGAGGCTATGTCTGGGTCTGACAGTGAACCTGACAGTCCGCCTCTTCCTCTGAGCGACTCTGTCATCAATGCCCGTAGTCAACGAAAAGTACAGGATCTCGAGATCCGTAATGCATCTCTCGAGGCTATCAATAAGACCCTCGAACGTCAGATGCGCAAACAACAGTCAGAGCTACGCAGATTCCGTCGATTGTCACGGAGCGGAAAGTTAGCTATTGCAGCTGACCCAAACCTCGAGCCCCCATCACAGGACGTGAGCATGCTCTCTGACTTAACGGAAGAGGAATTTGACACGACTTTGCTATCAACAAACGCGCTGTCGCAAAACTCAACTCGCACGACTGCCATCAGATTCGTAGACTCGGACATGGATATCGATGTACGAGATGCTGATGAAGAGGAAGAGGAAGATGACGAGGACGATGATCCTACCAGTTCCTCTGAAGAATCGTCTAGTGGCAGCAGTCAATTGTCACCCCAAGAACGCCAAGACAAGGAAATGCGCCGCCAGTCCCGTGATGAGCGAAGGCTTCATCTTGACTTATCCAAACATCGTGAACTTCTCATCGACAGCCAGAAGATTAACCAGAGCATTAAGAGATGCCTGGACTGGACCGAGGAGCTCATCAAGGAGGGCCGCAAGGCTCTAGTTTACCAAGTTCACGTGCCCGATACCAAGGTTGGCGGCCGTGTTCTAGACCCTCTAGATATGGAGACTGACGACGAGTCTGCCTCTCGCGAATACCCGGTCTTCTACCCTAGAGCTGGTGCTATATCCCCATCAGTTGCCGAGAGTGGCCACGGCACAGAGGCCGACGACGAAGACACGGAAACGGAAGCTGAGACTCCGAGTGCTTCGAAAACCAAGTCATCACTCAAAGACTCGAATAATCGGGATAGTGGCGTTGAGATGCCGCTCGATGCCGCGTCCTCATGATTGGAGATCATTCATGAATATTCTCTTCCATAATCCTACATACCACCGACTATCTACACTCCTTTCTAATCATAATGGCAGTGGTAAATGCTCGCTGCATACTTTCTTCTTCAACTTGCGAGCTCTAACCCGCTTACACCCATCTTTTTTTTGTTGCCTTTTCTCTATCTTAACCTTTGTCCTTCACCTTTTCTACATCTTTCACCTGTCAACTGACCATTGGCCTATTCACTTAGGCTCTGACATCATGGAAGCCGCTTCATATCTTTGATTTTCTTTTTCTTTTCTTTGTTGCAAATTATACCAGTTATCCGGGCCAACCTTCATGTTTGAAGCCCCAGGCGTTTGTTTATCGTGTCTTTTTTTCTTTCTCCAATTCTCAAGTCGTGGAGTTTCCCGATTTTGCCACTAGTGATATCTCGATATTGTTGATTCTTTGGAAATGTTTCCAGCACCAGCTTGTCATGCAATCTTTCTTTTTTTTCTGTTTTATTCTCTTCATGACCCCCTTCTACGATATTCTATCAAATTGGCATTCTTTTTTTTTTCTTTTCTTTCCAAAATTTTGACTTCTTTTGGACGCAAGCTGGAGTAAGATGAAGAAACCGGAACAATATGATCACGAACTCTACGAGGAAAAACAAATAAATACAGTGTCTTTTTTTTGTCCCGAACAATCGATATCTTTATCTTTTATAGACTTTTATATCTTGTATGCTATGCAGACCTTCCTAAGATCACTCCGATGAACGAGAAAACTTGGGCAATATTCTATCAAGTGTAACATAGTTTTTGATACCCTTTTTTTTCTTTTTTTTATCCAAGAAGAGGAATAAGGAAAGGGGTTTTTTGAGCAAAAAGCTTGTAAATAAACGACTCGCATATATGTATGTAATTTATGATGGATCAAACAGGACAAATGACACAAATAATAACTAGAAATAGCGCCATAGGCGAGGACTTTTCTTGTTATGGTTTCCTTGGGTTTTATGCTCTACTATAGTATATCCTTCTGAAAGTGAAGTTGTCCTCGATATTGGTTTGTTTAATTTAGGATGCGTTCCTTTATAAATCACTGGAAATTTTTCTATATATAAAGTTGAAAATCACGCAAAGTTAGTCTAGTCATGTGTTTCATCTTGTTTACTAGTATCATTATTATGTTGCTCTAGCATCTCAATATCGTGTATTCTGTAGATTATTATCAAAGTAACTGACAGCATTTTGTAGCAAAGCACTATTCAGTAGTTAATTTCCAAATTCACAAGATAATTTGTCGAAAGAAGCTTCTAGATAACTTGTGTAACGAAAGAAATAACAAACCCTTTATATCTGTGGATTGTTATCAGCTCCTATGAATTACTCGAACTGTCAGATGTTGCCGATTTACCGAAGTGGCGCTTGGCTTAACAATACATAGTAATTCGGTGGGCATGAATAATTGTAGAGCAATGTGATATATAGGAACGCAAGGGAGGGTCAGCCAGAGAGAAGTTGGAAATCATAGGCTAGAATTTTCTTGAAGCAATCTTGCGTAGCAATGTAGGTAGACGTTAAATATACTCACACACACACTTGAAGCAATCACGAAATTTGGGCTCCATAAGCTGTTTATTTTGCTTTTGTAGTTGTTGTGTATGTAAGGGGAGAGAAAAAAGGTTAGCCAATCAGAGTGTATGACGACATCGACTTTAAAGGCCCAAGCCGTGATGTGAGCCCCTCCCTATGGAGAGAGAAAAGATAGAAGGAGCCGGCCTCTGAAGGTAGCTTGTGCGTTAGGCTGCCGTATTTTGACGAAATTAGAGAGGAGATACAAAGTTAGCTAACTTGTTAACTATAGTTCGTTATAACTAATTTCCATTGTTATCTTTTCTTTTCTACGTAATGGCGCCTTTTTCAGTGGCTTGGCTCGAAGGGTGAAGGGGGCAGTTAGTATCATAGAATAGGCTATAGCTAGCAGCACATAACTATCACACTAAGGCTTCAGCAAGAGCAAAGTAAGAAAGATAAGCAAACTTGTTGGAAGTGCGGCTTATCTTTCTTAATTCATCACCTTTTGTATTTGGTAGAATTTAGCATTTAGTTCAAAACGGCTGCCTTGGTTAGCATTTATCCATCTCGGTTAGTCAACCCCGCCATATCTTACCACTACAAAGTCCAAGCGGTAAAAAAGATGGAAAAAATAAAAAAATATTTTTTTCTTGTTCTGTCCCCTGTGGTAAATAATTATAGTACATAGTCTAGCAGCATCTCTCAAGTAACCAGGACGACAAAAAACCGCCCCCCCCCCTCTGGAAAGCTTCAGCTCCTCCGTTTATTTTTGAATTTTTTTCCTCACCTATCTTCTTCCTTTCTTTCTTCTTTCTTCTTCCTTCTATATTATCTCGCGATATTTCTTAATTTTGATATCGCATATCGATTCGGCCTGAAACAATCAATCTTTCTAGTTTTTTGCTCACCACCACCCTAAAACCCAACAGAAAACAAACGAATACCCCCCCCCCCCCCCCCCNNCCCCCCCCCCCCCCCGCGACGCTATCGTCATCGATTTTCGGGCATAAACATGGTTGCCGATACTGCTTACTATGACACGCTCGGCGTTCAGCCAACAGCGACCGAACTGGAGATCAAGAAGGCTTATCGCAAGCTTGCTATCGTCCACCATCCAGGTATAGCCCGCTCCACTCTATCTGATCATCTACATACTCGTCATCGCGGACCGGCACTATCGTGGTTACGGAGGTGTCATCAGTGATGGCTTCTTGTGTGCGCTAACCGCATAGGTCGATGTGATGACATTGAAGCCATCATCAGGCCCTTCCATTGCTACCCAGCCCCGCCCGCAGCCCAAAACCAATAGTTTCTTTCCTCTTTTGACTAGACAAAGCTACTACTATTGCTATGTGCTAATGCTAACTTCATCGATTGTCCTCGCTCTACAGACAAGAACCCTAACGATCCCACCGCCAGCGAAAAGTTCCAGAGTATTGGCGAGGCCTACCAAGTGCTATCCGATCCCGACCTCCGCAAGGCCTATGATAAATATGGCAAGGACTCTGCTAAGCCCCAGGAGGGCTTTGTTGATCCCAGCGAATTCTTCACCTCCATCTTTGGCGGCGAATCTTTCATTGACTGGATTGGCGAGATTTCTCTCATGAAGGACCTGACTGCTACTATGGATATTGCGATGAACGAGGAGGAGGAAGCTGCTGCTGCTGCTGCTGTTGCCGCTGGTGGGGTTGCTAGCAAAGCTCCCGAAGACGTCGCTAGCCCCACTGCTGATGCCCCTGCTCCTGAAGCCACAGCGACCGGAGTCTCCGATGCGCCCAAGTCTGAGAAGCAAAAGGAAGCTGAAGCTGAGGCCGCTGTTGGTTCCGCGAGCGCCCCACCGCCCGCTTATGCCAGTGAGAAAGAAAACAAGCCTGTCCTTCCGCCGCGTCCATCTGCCGCCACTGGCGGTACTGGTGGACCTAGCCGCATGGCGATCCCCATCCGCCCAGCGCTGATGGCCACGGCGCACACCCAGGCTGATGAGGTGGCTGCCGAAGAGGCAGCGGAAGCTGAGCGGAACAAGAAGAAGGCTGGTTTGACCAAGGAGCAGCGCGATCAATTGACAGCGCTTGAGAACGAGCGCAAGCGTGTGCGCGACGAGCGTGTGTCGAACTTGACGCAGAAACTGCTGGATCGCATTGGCGTGTGGACAGAGACGGACAAGAGCATCGATGTGACGCAGGCTTTCCAGACCAAGATGCGCCTCGAGATGGAGGAGCTCAAGATGGAGTCGTTTGGTATCGACATTCTGCATGCTATTGGCCAGACGTACATGAACAAAGGAACTGCAGTGCTGCGCAGCCAAAAGTTTTTCGGCATCGGCGGCTTTTTCAGCCGGATGAAGGACCGCGGCGCACTGGTCAAGGATACGTGGAACACCATTAGCAGTGCGCTCGATGCGCAGAACGAGATGAAGGAGATGGCTGAGATGGAACAAAAGGGTGGCGAGGAGTGGACAGAGGAGAAGAAGATAGAGTATGAGCGTAGAGTCACGGGTAAGATCCTCACGGCGGCGTGGAGAGGATCCAAATTTGAGATCCAGAGCGTCTTGCGTGAGGTATGCGACAATGTACTCAACGACAAAAAAGTTTCGTCTATTAAGCGGGTAGAGCGGGCACAAGCTCTAGTTTTGATCGGAGAAATCTTCATCAAGGTAAGTTTTTTTTTTTGTCTTTTTTTCTTCTCAATCTTCCTCTCTTATTTTCTCATAAGCATCCTGGAAGTATATAACTAACACAAATACTATTATAGGCCGCACGCTCACCCGAAGAAGAGGGCGACTATCTCGTCTTTGAGCAACTGGTTGCCGAAGCGGCCATCAAGAAGGAGAAGAAGAAGGACCACAGGGGCAAGAAGCACGAAGCTGCAGCTGCTGCAACTGCGGCAGATGTACCGAACGTGCCCAAGGTATAAAAAGAAAGAAAATGCATGGAAAAGCTCATTCTTCCGTTTTAACGTCTTCTCTTTCTTTATTGATGGGTTATCGTAGGTCAAGATTACACAATGCTTCTTCTATTGATGTAATTTGGCCAATCAGTCAGCCTAACCTGCATCTCTGCTCATCACTGTTCTTTTCTTTTGCTTTTTGTCTTTTTTTTTTTTGTTGATTCCCCTTTTTGTCATTTTCATCTTCTTTGTCATCTTCCCATATTCATGTTGTTGTTGTTGTTGTTCTATTGCCGTTGTTCATCGTCAAGAAGAAATACTAGTTGTACGAAAATAAGAAGGCAAATGAGAAAAAGAAGAACATGATAACTATCTTTCTTTTTTTCTGGTGTTCTTTTTTTAATTCTCGTACAAGTTAGTCCTGTTTTTTTTGTTCTTCTCATCTGCTATTTTAAAATCTTGCACGTCATAACCTTAACTCTCTATCTTTCTTTTCTTTTTTCCTCTCTTGTTTCTTTATTAGACTAAAGCACGAACTTGACCCTGAAACTACAAACCCAACTTAATACTATATTTCCACGTATTGAATCGTGTCCCTTTCCCCTCTGTATGCTTAGTTAGTGAAGGCGAAACCCAACTAGCTTTGCTTACGGGTGTTGTTGGTCAGCCCTACAATCACTCGGCCAAAGTACAAGACATCCATTACAGCATAATAACAACATGTGTACGTTATTTTTCCTTAGTTTCTTAATAGTACAGTATATATCCAGTACATGAGTAAACATGTAATTTCTGTTTAACTTCGTAGTTCATACGAGCCCTTTTTGTTGCTTGTTTTTTGTTTATACTCCAGATATAGCTTGCCATGTATAAAAATTAAAAATAAAAGCCGGGATTTACTTTCTGATGGTACTTTGTGTATTTCTATTTTTCCTTGCTGAGTGAGTTCTTATGCAAGCAGGGGGAAAGGCACATAGACGGTAAATTACCAGTATGTTGGAACAAGGGCCTTGTTGCAACAGTATTGACAGACTGAGACTTGGATACCAACATATACCGGAAGCAATATTATAAATTAGAACAACCTTGGTGAGTGTGTCACTGATGCCAAATATACTCGCCCATACTCAGGCTATAAGGGCTATTCTCTGCGTACCGGCTTAGCGAAGAAGACATTTCTTTATCGGGACTTTCGGCTATCAATATATCCTTCTTTGCCTGTACTAATACGTGTTCTGTTGTACATGGGAAGAGGCGATAAGGACCTGAAGTTTCCCAGAGAGGGGAAAGAAATAGAGCGTCTCGCAATCCTTATTGGCAGTTAGCCGACTCCCACTCTTTTTTCTCTCTTTTTTGGTATGGCTAGTTGTATTATCAGTTCAGCTGCAGTCTAGCAGATGCCAAAGTTTCCTGATTTAGTAGCTTGGGCGGGTTCTGAAGGCGAAGGAACAGGCGATGGCGAGGCGTTATATGGTCGACTGTGGGCATGATACAACCCTATAACAAAATTTTGTTATGAGATGATAGACTGTGCATACTATCACGCATAGTGTGGACAAGAGAAACAAACCAAAGGAGAGCTACTTGACATTTGCCATATCTTAAAGAATGAAAAAAAGAATAAGAGCTACCAAGCAAGAACAACGACAACATTTACACCTGACCTGGCCTAGTACATACATCATCTAAGTATCCTCTTCCCCGTTCTGGATACGCGACGCTATTGGTTCGTCCAGATGTAGGCTTTGTTCGTAAGGAAGGAGCTGGGGCCATGTTTCCCAAGCGGTAGTAAGTGCATGAATGGAGAAGAATAACATCCTTGTTTGCAGAGTTTTATTTTAAAGATCTTGCCAGAGTTGATGATGTTGTTGTTGTTGTTGTTGTTATTGTTTCTTTTGCTATATTCAGGGTGGTGCCTACTCTTATTGGTTGTTTCGTATTTCTTTACGTTTACCGCTTTGCCGTACCGTAAGTACCTAGTTAACTTTGTTGGTTTGAAAGTTCTGCTTAGAAAGCATCAACTACTCAGAAAAATAAGTTTCGAAAAATAAGCCGCCCTTCTCCCTCTCTCTGCCTTGTCTTCTAATTGCATCCCCGCCGCCTCGGCCTCAGCTCCAATTTGCCAACTTGTTTAGTGTCTCAATCACTATTGATTTTGTTAGGTGTCCTGTCAACTGGCCAATCTAAGCTAAAATTTTCCCTAACCCCCATTGAAAAATCCTCCACCCGCAACTCGCTCTCCTTTTCCTTCTATTTATTTTCCTACTTATTTCTCTTCGTGTCCTCTGCTCGACTTGAACTTATCTGGGTTTTGTTCTGGACGTCTGTTTCGATTTTTTTTTTCCTTTCTTCTCCCTAACTCTCAGATTCTTCCTTTATATCTGCCTGCTTCATCATAGAGTCATATGTCGGTCACAGCCATCATGGGCGCTCTCTACTTCCTGCTTCACCCTAACGAACTGCGGGCTATCATCCAATGGTGAGCTACTCTGTCTTCTTCTGCCTTCCCATCAGCGCGTTCTAGTCGCTTTTCCTTTTGCAGCCCCAAAGTGCTGGCCATGTCTTAATCTTCAGACCCCGCCACCTAGCTGCTTGCATGTCGCCAACGATGTTGTGCAGTTGGCGTGTGACTCTTCCTTTCCAGCGCCAATTGCCTCTCTAAACTCATTCTGCGCTTACATCCCTATCATGTATCATGTGCTTCAGCTCTTACTAACCTGCAATTATTTCGCTTAACAGGAAGCTATGGCATGATCCAGTCCACACTCGCGATCCGTCTAAGGAATCAGACACCCTCCAGAGCTGCTACAAGTACCTGAAGCTCACAAGCCGCAGTTTTTCTGCCGTAATCCAAGAGCTGAATCCCGAGCTTCTGGTTCCCGTCGCTCTCTTCTACCTGATCCTCAGAGGCCTCGACACCATCGAGGATGACATGACGATACCAAATGACACCAAGGTCCCCATCCTACGTACATTCTGGGAGATCCTAGAGCAGGATGGCTGGACTTTTACAGAAAACGGCCCCAAGGAAAAGGACCGTGAGCTGCTTGTTCACTTTGACGATATCATTCACGAGTACAAGCAGGTCAAACCCGAGTATCGAGAAATTATCACCGATATCACCGAGAAGATGGGCAACGGCATGGCCGACTATGCTCTCAACGCTGAGCACAATGTCAACGGCGTTGCTACTATCCCCGAGTACGAAAAGTACTGCCACTACGTAGCCGGTCTAGTCGGCGAGGGCTTAACACGTCTATTTGTCAAGGCCGAGTTTGCCAACCCTATCCTCATGGAACGCCCCGAGCTCACCGAGT
This sequence comes from Endoconidiophora polonica, assembly GCA_001856765.1. Lineage (NCBI taxonomy): Eukaryota > Fungi > Ascomycota > Sordariomycetes > Microascales > Ceratocystidaceae > Endoconidiophora > Endoconidiophora polonica. Next base: position 36,354 of record LXKZ01000419.1, read on the forward strand.
CCATGGGCCAGTTCCTCCAGAAGACCAACATCATCCGTGATATTCACGAAGACTTTGAAGATGGCCGTCGCTTCTGGCCCAAAGAGATCTGGGGCGTGCACTTTGACAAGTGGGACGACGTCTTTAAGCCCGAGAACCGTGAGAAGGCCCTCTGGGTCTCTTCAGCCATGGTGCACAATGCCTTGGAGAACCTCGAGGACTGTCTCTACTACATGGCCGCAGTAAAGGATCAGAGTGTCTTCAACTTTGTTGCCATTCCCCAAAGCATGGCCATTGCCACGCTAGAGCTTGTTTTCCGCAACCCTGCCATCTTCGAGCGTAACGTGAAGATCACAAAGGGCGATGCCTGCCAGCTGATGTCAGAATCCACCCAGGACCTGCGAACACTATACGAGGCCTTCCGCCGTTACGTGCGCAGAATACACAAGAAGAACGATCCTCGTGATCCTTCATATGTCAAGATCAGCACAGTTTGTGCACGCATCGAACAGGTTATCGAGACTGCGTACCCACGCCAAACTGCCAAAGGCTCTCAAGCCCGTGCCAGCAAGCAGAAAGTTGAGACTAGCGAAACCATGTTGTTCGCCGGTACCGTTATCGGTATCACCATGTCTATTGGTCTACTTGCTGTAAGTACTCGATTTCTCCGAGCTCTGCATGCTCCTTGAATGTTGTACTGACTATGTTTGTTTTAGGTCTTCATCGCCTTTATTTTCAACGTAATTATGCAGAAATTCTACCCTGAGGCCTTTGGTCCCTTACCCGGCAGCATTATTGTAGACACCAAGAAGGTGTTTGGCACTGCCGCTTCTGCGGTCAAGGATGAGCTGTAGATATCTCATTGTGTCTTTCTTTCCATCATTCAACCTGCCTTCCTCTCCTGAGACCGAGGTGATCAAAACCTCCATCATTTTTTTCTTGTGTCTCTTGCGACGTTTAGCGCTTTCGACTTCTTTTTTTCTTTTTTGCGCTACTTTTTTTTTTCTCATGACGATCTCGGATTCCTCACATCTTTCCAGCATTATTCGGAAATATCTATTTCTTCTATTTTTTTTCTGCTCCGTCGCCTTTTATCGAGCTTTCTTTCTTCAAGCTCATACGATATACCTGTAATTCCGGTTGCTCACACGCATCAACCGTTTTTGTTTCTTTATTTCACACAATTTCTTATTTTACTCATTTTCATCATCTCATGCATCCAGATGCGAGATAAATAGTGTCACGACCTGGATACATGCGATGGCCACGCTGTATCAGAACATCAGGGGCGACCAACGTAGGCTCTAGCTTGGTTTGTAGTCTTTTTTTCTCATTGGACACATTTTTTCCCTATCTTATTTCGGTTGATAATACCGCTGAGAATGTTATTTTTCTCTACTGCTACTAATATGATACGATTAATGTTGGTTGTGTCCCAGGGAACCCTGTTGCATGGGTTGTCCTTTTTTTTTTCTCAGATCTCATGTGGTGACTTCAATTATAAAATGTCGTAGAAATCTAGCACGGATGTCAAATTGCAATTCAGTCCTTTCAATGACTGTGGTTGTGCCGAAGAAGTGCTGATATCAATATGCATCTATGATGCTTATTATATGCTGTCCGCAGCCGTCTTAACCGGTCGGGTAGTTTATTGCATTAAAACGCAGACATCTTCTAAAGCAATAAAGCAACAGTGCTGTCAAGTGTAACTGAAGCTACAATTATAATAACTTCCATGTAGTGATGGTGCCGAACAATACGTCTATGTGCATCTGTCGAACATAAATATGCTCAAAGACATGACTGTGTGTAACCCTATCTACGAGGGTTAAACATTATAAGTATCTTTCCTACCAGGTCGCTCACTACGCTATGATGGCTTTTCACATTACAGGTAAGAAATGGGAAATACCAAGTTGTGGAAATATGAATGTTAATAATGGTTATTACTATAATGACAGTACCAGAAGACATTATACAGCCAGCTGCCATAAAATTAGTATATTATGATCTTATAAGTAAGCAGGCCATGAGATGAAGGTTTTTTAATGCGAATGTTATTAAGACATCGAAGTTTGTATATGCTGATTTTTTTGGCTGATCTACAGAAATGAGAAGGAAAAAAAAAGGAAAAGAATCAAATCTTGCAGAGATTTACAAATATATAACCTTATTCACCGTTGTAAGCAATCAAGCTAGTAGTGCTTCTCCTGTTGTTCTTGACCGCGGCGCCAGTAGAGTTAGCCAGGGCCTTGATGCGCGCAGCAACATCGTCAACAGAGGTGATTGACTCCAGAGCCATGAGGTAAGCAGCCAAGCCGGCGACGTGAGGTGAGGCCATGGATGTGCCGGACAGGGTGTTAGTATCGGTGTTTGACTTGATACCGACACTGGTGATGTTAACACCGGGAGCGAAGATATCAACGACAGCGCCGAAGTTGGAGAAGGAGGCCTTGATGTCGGTAGAGGCGTCGATGGCGCCGACGGTGATGGCATCGGCAGCGGAGGCGGGGGAGGTGCTCCTGGCATCAACGTTCTCGTTGCCGGCAGCGACGACTGGCACGACGCCGGCGTTGCGCAGGGCCTCGATAGCATCGTTCATGGCTTGTGAGAAGGAGCCACCCAGCGACATGTTCATGACGGCCTTGCCGGAGCGGTTGTTAGCTAGAACATCGTCGACGACCCATTGCATGCCCTCCACGACACCGGAGGTGTCACCACCACCTTCGGCATCCAGAACCTTGACAGCAACCAGGCTGACGTTCTTGGCAACACCAAAGGTGCTGCCGCCGATAGTGCCAGCAACGTGAGAACCGTGGCCGTTGTCATCGGTGTCCTACGAATGGCTTTGGGTTAGCTTATGAAAGAAAAGAAAAAATGACCAAGACGAAGAAGTATATAGGGAACTGCTTACCTTTGCGCCGGCAACGAAGTTGGCGCCAAACGTCACGCGGTCGGAGAACTCGGTGTGGGTGGTCAGGATGCCGGTGTCGACAATGTAGGCGGTAATACCAGAGCCACCGCTAGAATCGAAAGTGTAGCGTGCCGACGTAGCGGTTGCGGAGGCGGCGTCCTTGTTGGACAGGCGGACCAGGCCTAGCGGAGCGTTAAGCTGAGCCGTCAAGGCTTTCAGGTTAACCTTGGTAACGCACTCAATATAGGCGACCTCTGGCTGGGCAGCGATACTGGAGATCATATCGACATCCGACTCGAGAGACATAGCAGAGAAGCGGCCGTTGTTGACGCTAAAGGTCTTGACGGCGGTGGACAGACGCTTGCCATGCAGGCCACGCTTGCGCAGGTTGCGCTTGGCGATGGTAGCCATGACGGTGTTCTGCTGAGCCGTGATGGAGGCGCTGCTGAAGGTGTTGTTGTAGACGACCATATAGCGGTCGGGGATTATGTCGGCGGCGTCACTGTTGAGAACAGAGAACCCGAGCGAAGAGGTGTTGGTGGTGTGCGCAAAGGCCGTGGGCACGGCGACGGCGGCGCAGAAGAGCAGCGAAAGCACGCCGTGCAGCGAAGTGGCCGGGTTCCGAGAAGAAGACATGATTGGATAGAATAGAGTGTATGAGAAAGAATAATAAGGTAATATGAACACAAAAGACTGATAAAGAAGAGAAGAGTCGTTAATGAGGGGAAAACAGGGCGTCGAGACCGGCCGGCGTCTGTTGTATGGAGATAGAGAATGTGATATTAAGAAAGAACAGAAGAATACAAAGAAACCAGAGGAGGCCGTTCGTGAAGTGTGAAAAAGGTTGTTCGTGACAGAAGAATCTGATATTAAGTACAAATGTAATAAAAAGGATCTTTGAACAAGATATCACACCAAGATGCTCTCCAGAGGGCAATTATGGGCGATGATTTCCTTTGCGTTGGTAAAAACGTTCTTTCTTGAAGTTGGAGTTATATGTTCTTCTCTTCTAGAGGAAGACAGAAGGGGGGGAAGGAAGGGATAGTGTTTCTCGTTATATGAAAAATAAATATAAAAAACGAGAACAACTAAAAGAAACAATAAAAAAAGAAGAAGAAAAAAAGGGAAGAATATGAAAGAAGTTGATGAAGAGAATGAAAAAGAACAAAATTGAAACAAGAAAAACGGGCAAGACGATGTTATTAAAGCTTTTTTCGAGATAGCACAGCCAAAGGAGAAAAAAAAAACCTAATATATTATTGAAAATGATATATAAAAACAGCCTTCTGTAAAGACAGAGAAAGAGAGAGACTTACAAAGTCTTGGCGTCGACGTTTGTTTGAGAACCAGAGACGATGCTCTAGAGACACGCCCTCCCCCTCCTTATAGAACCAAAGTTGAAGAAGTCAAGGTTTATATGATGTTCTCAATGTTGGCTTTCTTCTTTCCCTTCGTCCTTCATTTCGTCTTTTCCTATGGTAATAAGACACATATCTTGACTTATGTCAACCAAAGGTGATTATCAAGATAACCTTCCGCTCTTATTAAATAGTAACATATGAACAACACACAATGTTTACATCTTCGAGCTTTTCCCCCAAGGGTGTAGAAATATGAAACCAATCAAGGTCCAGGATATTCCATTTGCCCATTGAGGGCGTGGGTTCGGCTGTAGTGAAGCATTCAAGTACTGCCTTTTTTGACTCACTAAACTTGGCCTGGCACTTGCTCCATTGTAGTAGTAGTCAATTTCTTACTCTTTCTCTAATTTTTTCTCATTTTTTTTTTTTTGCATAGCTTCAAACCAATATCAAAGGGAAGGGAAGATGGACGGGGGGCAGGTTGTGTCAAATCCTAGCTTAAAGGAGAATATCAAAGCGGTTCTTGAGCCTAGTGGCCCAGTGAGTAGAATGTTTGCTTAGAAAGAGATTCAGCAGCTTTAACAATAGAAGCCTTCTGCCTCTCTTTCTCTCTTCCTCTTACACTCTTCTACTTGCATGTTGCTTGTTCGTCCTACAAACTGGTTATGTTTACTGCAAGGTCCCTTTCCTCCACCCCTCTTCCTTTGAATGGTTCCCCCCCCCCCCCTTCTTTCCTACCAAGAATGAAGTCCCCAAAACGAAGGACTTGCTATGGGTTGGGTTTAATGGGTAGAAAACGTGTTCGTCTCAGCCACCGGCACAAGAAAAAATACACACATACAAGCTGGTTTCTAAGGTACTAAACTGTGAATATAAACAGCCTTGCCCCAGATATGGTATTGCATTATCTTGTATAGTGTTACTATTTTAAATTGTATAGGAGAAGGGCCTCTCTCTCTGTAAAGAGGATAAGAAAGAACCAAGCTCTTTTCTTTTCTAGTACAATGTTGTATGCTTTACGTTAGTGCTTTGTTAGTTCATACGCTGTGAGATTCACGGAGTTTAGCAAGTACTAGGGTGTGTGTGAGAAAAAGAGAAAACAACCGACTGAACCTGCCTGACATTACATCAACCCTTGGCTAGAATTCTGACTGGGACAAAATACAAATAAAAGGACTCCCTTTCTCCTACTTCCTTTATACAGTAAGTTAGTGGTACAGTTTTCTGGTCAGCCTGAAGTTACGGAGGTAGAGCCAGCCTGTCCATCTGTCTGAAGCAGCGGCAGTTGGGTTTTTAATGTTGATCCGGCCTGCCAAATTTAAAATATATAAGATATAAAAGAGCTTAGACATATGGCTAAGCCTGGAAACAGAGACAAACAAGACAAGCCAAAACTTGATCGAATTGGTTCAAACTTCATATTTCTTTTCTTTTAGTGCGTCCAGGCCACCCCGATCTGTGATATTGTCCAAACTTACTGCACACAATTAGGGTTATACATGACATCACCTTTCGTATTTGCCAACTTGATCTTCTTACCTCTTGTCAAGAAGAGAATCGGTCGATCGATTGAGTACCTTGGAGTTGGAAGAATATAAAGGAAAACTATAAAGCCAAGAATCATAAAAAGAGTAATGGTTAATTATGTGCTTTTGCAAGAAGATAAAAAATAAGAATTCGAGTATCGTTATAGGGAGTTTTATCATATGACCACAAGATTAAAAACGAGGCTTTTTCCGTTCTTTCTATAGAACTGTTTCGCTTCTATTGTTTGGTCACCAACATAAGGGTTAATCTTAAATCAAGGTCCAGTAAAGTTATTTTATCAAACTTAGCCGCCAGGAAGCAAATCTTCGGATCGTTTACTCGTCCTTTTGCTTAGTACTACTAGTGAATATTCTAAAGGGGGGAGGGGGGAG
>LXKZ01000421.1:0-20334 GCA_001856765.1 Endoconidiophora polonica
ACTTTGCCGAATACCACCGTCGATTCAACCACGACGATGTCGAACTCCTTTGCTCCCTTTGCTCCATAGAAAAAACACAAATCAAAGATAACAGATTAGTCTGTAAAATGAATACATTTCAGAAAAGGGTCGGTCAACGTCTGGCCAAGAGAAGTTTGCACATAGGATCTAGGTAACATAGATGTTTGAAAGTCTAAAAAAGGAAGAAATAGAAAACAAAACAAGGCAGGGAAAGGGCAGTCTTTATAGTCTGCGTGAAGTAGGTATCTAGATGATACAGGGTGGAGCACAATTCAATGAGATTAGAAGCTGAGAAGGTGATTCATCAGGCAGCTGATGCCTGGCAAAACAGGTGGTGGTGGTGGTGGTTATCTACACCAAGTGCCCAGCCTAGAATATTTCTTACTATAAGCAGCATGACTACCTTCTTATCTGCCCATGAGGCTTCAATGTCATGTATGAGACATGCTCCAAGGTCTGTCAATGAGCAATCAGAGAGGCACCAAACTGTTGGTTATGGAGCACGCCGCAGTTAACTACCATATGCGAAATACAACTGGTAAGTATTCTCTCGGGACCCTTGCTCCAGGCAAGACAGCTGAGAGATCGGGAGGTTATGCATTAGGATTAGTTAGGTCTCGTTTCCTGGGCTTAGGGACCATCACTACTTCGGCGCACTTGAACAGTAGCGGGTAATGTCCAATGGCAAGGGCAGCACTATAAGAGATCCAAAACATATGGCCCGATCTGTTTCCAGACTACCTTACGGCGACGGAGATCCCGTCAGTATCAGGAGAAGTGCTATTGATTTCTAGGGTGCATGCAGTGACCTCCTAGAATAAGATCAGGCCCCAGGTTGAGAGGCAGTGGTAAAGTACCGTGCCCTAGTCGATGGGATTGATATCGTCTTGAGGTATTTCTTCGTCCGAAGCAGCTACTCACCCCCCCCCCCCCGCCCACTAAATCGCTGGATATCTGATGCTACTCTCTTCACAAAATGTCGTCTGCCAATTCGAAAGTTATTTCTGGGACATTTTGCTACCGTTATAGTAAAAAGCTGGCCATAAGAAGGGGGTTTGATGACATGGGACAGAATGCTAGATACGCGCTCCCATCTCCAGTCAGTTCACATTGATAATTTGTATGGAGCGTTGGCTTGAACTAGTAGTTTCTACAAGTAGTTACATATGAATAGTGGGCCCTCAGTGCCTTCGTTTTGACATCGATAGCGTTCTGGGAAGCCCATGCCTATCCTTAACCCTTCATTATTAATGATTTTGACGATGAGCTGTTATTTTGGCCACTCTTTTGACATCTCGTTCCTTTGCCAGCTTCATGTTATATCCGAGGCCTACGAGAATTTCGTAACATTATGTAGTTCCCTGACCTACAGTAGCCAGCTGTCTCATAATATGCTTGCTAAGTCTGATTCTTGATGCGAGGCCATTTGCACCATCTAGAACAATGACTGTGGGCATAAGCAAATTTATCAAGCTAGTTGTGGATGTTGAGGGGCCTTGAGCCATATAGTCCAGAGCTATCGAAGACCCAGGGCTCCGTTGTAGATGCACAGAGCAAAAAGGCATGGACTACCCGTCGTGGGGGCTGATCTGTAAAGATATGTTGCACAAGCTGGGTCAACTGAACAATGTCTGCCTTGAAAAAGGTGTGTGTTATGTGAGATTTTTGCTTTCCAACAACAAAGACATTATTGTACATGAAGACGTCTTTATACGTATTAGGCCTTTGAATGAGGATATCCATCGGAGTTGTTGGATCTTAGACTTGATGAGCATTCCGCTTACTAGTATGAAGCTTGTGAGATGCACTAACCAAGGCATGACCAAAGCCAGTTCCACATCGGCCTTTCGTTGGCTACCGATGGAAATTCCGCTCACTTTTCTCCAATGAGCTCTAATACATCCTTTTGTTGTTTTGCTCCAATTCTCTACATCAAAAGATATATTGTAGAACCCGCCAATATTGCGAGGAACGCAGTCTCTGGTCTCAGAAAAGACATAATCCATGACGATACCGCGAAGCTCGTTATAGGCAAGTAGATTTGATCATTCCTTGACAGATGTCCTGATGAAGGTTGGGCGATGCTGATATGATGTCCTCTTTCTGTGTAGGTCCTATGTAGACGTTAAACACTTGACACTTGACACTGGCTAGCAAGGTATAATGCCCCGTTGGAACATCGCTTTTTGCCAATAAGAGTAAAGAGACTTTTGATCTAGTGACGAAAAGATACTTAGTATAAGCTGGGTTATGACTTCGACTTTGAATTGTTTATAATGCACCGCAAAGCGATTATCACGAGTTTTTGAGAAAGCAGATTCTGCTTTGAAGAAACCTTAAGGCCCTGCGCCGCCTACTTTAAAATGCACTTTTCTTGCAAAATCAGCGCTCACAACCCACCTCACCGTTGAAGATATCAACGAGTTACTTACTACTTGAAAAGTTCACATACAAGACCACCGACTTAGCTTCGAACACAGTACAGCCTTAGTCTAGCAGTAGTGTATAATATAACCACCAAGCAATAACTTTTGGCTACAGATTTGGTTCTTTGGAAGCAGAAAGTGCAAAAGATACGAAGGAGGCAGTGGCGAAAACAACGGTAGCGGAACAAAATACGGGACAAGAGGTATATAAGGTGTCTTTTTGTCTGCATATACCATTATTAGCCTCTTGCTTTTGGGAATCTGTTCACTGAGCTAGGCGATGCGCCTTGGTAACAATTTCCCAATTGTACTTAGTTTCCTTATATCTTAGAGTACAGAAATGTCTTCCAAAGGTTCCAATATTACGTGAGATTTAGTTAAAGGCTAGGTTTCTAGAAGAGTCCCAGGGAGGGGGCCACCATTTCACTGGAAGAAAACAAAACAAACAGGGATCAGGTTGAGGGGGGGGGGGGGGGGGAAAAGAATTTATGGGTTGTTATCTATCCAACTGAGGTGGCACAGAAAAGGCCCTTTTGAGGCTATCTTGGGCTGCAACTTACACATTAGTAGAGCAAAAGAATCAAATCGAGAACATGAAAGGCAGCGTAAATAGAGACAAAAGGCATCAGTTTAGTTACATGGGGGATAGCATTTGAGTTTTATTTTTGTGGTGCATCTAGATCCTCTTTGCGCAAGTATCTCAACCACTTTTATTAATCATCGCTATACTTTTTTTTTGTAGGTGTGAGTCGTATTTCGACTTAGTAATACAGTTGTTTGCAACTATTAGCTATCTAGTTATTTTCACGTGCAAATTTGTCTTTTGATTAGTATCGTGGCTAGAGAAAGAACGAGGAGTTGCTGAGGACGAAGAGCAAAAAAACAGGGGAGAGCCTGGCAGCGAATTTTTTGCAGCGAAGAAAGACCCAGTAACAAAGAAAAAAAATAAAAAATAAAAAAATCCCCAATCAGAGCAGAAAATCCCAGATTACAGCGAAGGCCAAATCTTGGTCCAGTCCAATCCATTTTCTCATTTTTTGCATCTAGTAGTAGCACACACTAAATTCACATGCAACAAAAAAAAGAAACCCCCCCAAGAGAGAGAATGGAGATAAAAACGACGCAACGGATGAGAAGAAAGCTAATGGATAAGGTGTAACAGAAGTTATTTGATTATATTTCACGATGATTGCGACTACACAGCATATCTTCATCCAACATGACCCTTTCCTTCCCTACTAGATACCAAAATAAATGAACGAGAGAAAGTAAGAAAAATATGTGGCTGGATGGGCTCTAGTCAGTCCAACTGGCGTACCAATCTAGGTCACTCATGCGTTCTGGTAATGCGAAAAGGAAAATACAAAATATATTTGGTTGTTCACTAGGGGGGAGGCAGGAGCGAGAGAATAAAATAAGGGCTTATCTGCCTCACGATAGTTTACCGGAAATTCTTGGTGTTTCTATATAAATCTTGCCGAGGAAGGAAAGAAAAAAAATCACAAAATAAAACGTCGTACTCATAAATCTAGTAAGCAAGGGGACATAGAGGGGGGTGTGCATCTTGCTAGTCTTCCACAGACATTTTAATCAAAAGAGTGAAAACCTTGAATGGTCACGCGCACCTTTTTCTATCGGTCTGGTCCTAGCTCTTGGGCTTTCCTGGTTAAGGTCTTAATCTAGGTTGCAAAGTCTAGGAAGGAAATTCTTTATTTTTTTTTTAGAATAAAAGCAAAAAGTAGACTAAGAGCAAAGAAGTAAGGATCAACACGGCTCGTTATGTCTGGATTGGGCTGGAACTCTCCGTGAGATTATATCAAATCGAAACGTATATATATATACATAAAGAAAAAGACACGATGTTACTGTCAATAAAACAAAACCTGGGGTTCAAGCCTTCTTTCAAGTACTACTAACAAGCAAAGCATGCCCTGCTCTCGAAGATCAAATATCACATAAATGAATAGAGGAAGAAACTAGGGCGCACAAACATGCTTTCCTTGTTTCCTTGCTCATTCATTGACTCAAAACCAAGCAACCGCTGGTAAATCACATATGGGTAAAGCGTGGGGTTGGGCCGTGCCGGGCTATGCTGTGCTTGATTTTTTTTTCTCTTATTCTTTATATCTCAAGAGACGATGATTTGTGATACTTAGCCAAACGCCTTGGCGTTTCTTTTTTTTTTTTTTTGTTTAGCAAACAACAAAATGCTAAATATTACTTTAGTGCTTAAGTGTTTAATGGTCAGTGCTCAGTAATACAGGGAACAAAAGTCGTGCTTCGGTCTCCTCCAAAACCTCGCAACACCGCCAAATCTCACGATAATCCCCGCTTGTAAAATCGATCATTATAAAAATCTGGTATCTTACACCTTGTTTATTCGCTATTTTATTTATCTATTAGGTCCACCTATGCAACAGCTTCTTATTCTCTCTTCCCTTTTTATCGATTTTCTTTTTAATTTCTGCACCACTTATATCCTACTGTGTAAGTTCGTTCCTATTTGATACTACATGATCTACAAATATGGGTAATAAATCACTGATATAAAATTGATAAAGAACGTGCCGTGCCATACGCATGCAATATGCAGGTGGAAAACCTCACAGGCTCAGCATAACAAGTAAAAAAAAGAGCTATCTTTGGTTAAGTTGCATCCAACATTCATGCTTTTTCTGTTAGTCTTCTTATCATAAAGCAACATGAGGCGCCAACTAAATATCCTTACAAATAGAAATTTCCCATAGCTCGTGGAGGGGAGGTGTGAGCTTTTTGTTATGTTTTGGGTATAAAAAAAAAAACTACCCCCGAATGGTACAGCCGATCCAACTCAGCAAATCGCCTGGAAAAGAAAGTCACGATAGTTAGAAAGCCCAATGATAAGCAAGTTTCCGAAACACTCCGATGCATAGATTTGTCACATTGGCGCATTTCTCCATTCCTCCGTATTTGTCTTTCTTCTTCTTCTTCTTTGCGTGCCCTGTTATCGTGACCTTTCCATTCGTCCATGTAATATTCGTGTTTAGTGCAGCGGCTCAAGTTTATAGCCCAGAATTTCACTGAACTGGCCAGCCCAACCCCAGTTGACCCAACGTTTCTGTTAAGTCTTCGTTCTTCTTTGTCCTTTACTAATTTCCAACCCTGGCTTCTGTTACTTTCTCAATTCTCGATCTTCTCTCTCTCTCTCTCTCTCTCTCTCTCTCTCTCTCTCTCTGCCCGTTTCATTCCTCCTGTGTCCATTCATTTCGTTGTTTTTTTTTTTCTAAAAGCTGTGCGGTATGTACCTGTAATATACGTAGTTTAACGGCTGTGCCAAGAAGTTACTGCGCAACACAATTACAACAAAGAAAAAGAAAGGAAAGCACCATATAGCTTACCCTTTAAGTCTTCTCATGAACATGAATAATTAGTTACAAACCAAAGCCAAAAGAGTAATAATACAAAGGGAAGCCCACAGACACCCCAGTGGAACCTCGGCTAAGTGCCCTGGTTCGACATCTCGAAGCTTCTCTCTCTTCCAACTGTAAAAGTCAAAGCTATTCCACGTACGCGCTTCGCTTATCAAACCTCTCTGTAGCTTTGACCCTAGCTGTGATCCCACTCCAAAATTGACAGAAGATAGAATTTACTATTATGAAAATAATAAAGAAAGCTTCACTTTCGAGGTTACACCAAAAAAAATCAAGCCCCTAATTTTATTATTTTTATTATTTTTTATTTTTTAGACCTCCAAACTTCTTGATGCTTGAAAACAGAATCAAAAGAGCCTCTATCTTCTCAAACATACAAAACGGGACATTGCACAAAATAAGTACTCCTTTTCTTCCTTTTTTTTTTTATCTAAATTGTTCCGATCTTATCTCATCCTCTCTTGTTCTTCATAGAGTAGGGAAAAGAACAACAGAACAGCATTGTTCTCTCTATACTGACAATTTGAGCCTCTTGCTAATCATTCAAGGTGCGCTTAAGCCCACTGACGTCGCAAATAGAGGACGCCGTCACGAATGCCAGCTGTTTCCTTGTATTCGTTACCGATAAACTATTGTAGAAGAAATGTTGGTATCTTCCATGCTTCCGCAACGCCGTATGTGGTGGCGAGATTGTCATTGGATCGCCTATTACTACTAGTATATACAGCAAGGCCTGGCTTGTTCAATCCTTATATTGTCCCTACTGCATCTTACGCCTGCACCAGGTCATGCGAACGGCCATGGCAACCATTCGTTTATGCCACACATCAGACAGTTTTTTTTCTTTCTTATTTTTTCTTCGCTGCCTTATCTCCTTACTCCAAGGAATGATTCACTATCTATCATTAGTCGAGGCCAAGCCTTTTCTCTCTCTTCCTGTATTGCTTCTCTTGTGCTTATGTATCCCCTTTGGTTATCTGTGCCGCTTCGGATTGGGCGTATCAAGGAGAAATTCTCGGAGCGTTGGAGGCTGCGGGCTTAGAAATTTATATCACATAATGTTGGGCCAAAGCGGTCTGCATGTGTGTCTCTTCAGAAAACACATTCTCATGATCCTACGCATACTTCTTATTTGCTAAGCCTTTTTTAATTAGTTATACGGTACTCAATCCTTTCTGTGTGTCTATTGCTTGTTATCAGTATTGCTTGTTGTCTCTCTCTCTCTTCTTATGCAGAGTAACACTCGTAAGCGCTGCCCAAAAAGAGCAAAGTATGGTGAAAGTAAGTTGCAGCCGAGTCAACAAGTAGTAACACATACGCCCCCTCTCCTTTTTCCTTACTTCTAAGTGCCTAAAGCGGATAATAAAATTTTACTCGGGAATGGTGGAGGACTTTCTTTCTTTACTGGTAAGATTACATGAAAAGAGAGAAAGAGAAAGTAAAAAGTTCACGATAGTTGGAGTTCGTGTCTTCCGAAAACGGAGGCTAAGAATCACATACCGACTTAACTAATCATGCGCCAGCATTCTGGCTTAATCATGGAAATGGTAACAGTAGAGCAATAGATACTCGAGAATATTCGTTCGTCTACAAGCTGCAAGCGTTAGGGGTTTACTGCTATATATACACATTACACAGACGTATCTCTCTTTGCTATAATAAATTTTATGGCACAGATTTTATAAAAGTATTGATGTATGTCCATGAGGCGGATGAAACATTCTCGTCCATGCTAACTTGCTTTACTCTCTAGATTCCTCTTCGATCAATTCCCCGTCTGCTTGGTATATGCAGACAACGATTTAGTGACCATTAGGCTTGGCTAGAAGAAGAGGGGGGGGGCGTGTAAGGACTACGGTAATATAAAAAAAGAAAATAGGAGGAAAATAAGAAAAATAGATAGCGAGGATGAATGAATGACAATGGGAAGGGAAACCTGAGGAGGTCGGTATCAGTTTGTTTGTACGTGAATGCCTAAACCATCGTGAAACAGCGTTGCGTGGTCGCCGAACTGCTAGTAGCGACTTACGAGATCAAGCCGGGACAAGTTGGAGAATAACTCGATAGTTGGGTCAGGTCAGAAGGAAGTAAGATAAAGAGCTGTAGGCTAGTTGGTCGGTTGACTTGGCGGGTTGGCTGAGTCAGGCCTCAGCTTTTGGCTCCCTTTGATTGAACCATTATCGCTGGCTGCAAGCCCGAGAATGTATGTGTTAAGTCCAGAAGGTGGCGTGCAGAAAAACAAACGAGACTAGAAGGGGTTTTTTTTTCTATGCGAGGAGTGTGTGATAAGAGAAATGGCGTGGGTAAAAGTTGTTAACTACTAATACTAATACTAGTGTATGTGAAGGTGTCCGAGTACACGTCCTCTCCAATTAAACAGGTGGGCTGGTTTGTTGACTTGCTGGTTTTGCCCTAGATGTATGTAGGATAATGTCGTTACGGACCAGGCGGGGGGAGATGAGCGAAAGGGTAGGAAAGGGTAGAAGGGTGGATGGAATGAGTGGGTGTAAGTGCAAAATGGCGGTGGAAAGGACGGGCTTTGTTGAGGGGGGTTGAGGGGGAGTAATTAGTTCTTCTTCCAGTCACATCGTATCGTGAGAAATTGGAAATGGGGGGGGGGGGGGGGGGGGAGGAAGCGGTTAGTGTTGGTATCATCGATAGTGGTTGCTGCACAGCGCTTCTAATTGCAGCGTTGCAGCCAAGCTAGGTGTCTCGGTCTCAATCTGGTACATGCGAGCTGACCAAAACAAACCTTCTGCACTAGTATTTGTGACTATATACTAACATGTGCTTGCGATGGCCTACCACAGAGAGCGAGAGAGAATAGAACGGGAAAGAAAATGATATAGTGGGCGTGTTATTTATATGTTGATTGATGTTGTGAACATAAAGCACCGGCGACTTGAAACGGCCAGGCAAGTAAGTGCATGAGCTTTTAAGTCAATCCCAGACGTGTGGGGGGGGGGGGAGGGACATGAAGATCAAGAACGAAAAATGCGAGAGCAGCTTGGCTGCAAGTACGTGTATTTACAGTACTATACAGGAATATGGTTATTAGGTAGATAGTAGCTGTATAGTATTGGCAGGTGGGTTGAGTCGGCCAATGGGTAGCCAGAAACAAATAAAAAGCAGCCAAGTTCTGGGCGTTCGTAAAAAGAAAAGACGGAAGATCTCCAAATAAGACAACAGAAGAAGTTGAAAGAAAATTTGGGGTAGAGGTTCGAGACAAATATATACAGCCAGTCAAGTTGCGACTGATCAGATCATGCGGCACCAGTAATAAATAGCAGCAGTCTGTATATATCAGTCCACAAAAAATGTACCAGTACAAGGCCGTGTCTTGACCCTTTGATTCCGTACAGAACGGAACATTTAGAGACTAAAGATACTAGTATTGGGCTAGCATGGGATTTAGAAACTGGGGAAGCAGACATGGATGGTATATTTTCGGAGAAGAAAATTATGGGGAGATCTTGCACGCCGTCAAGGTTTGAGGATCGAGTCCAGGAACTACAAAGAAACTACAATATCAAACAACATGTTCGGAAGATAGCAGGGTGGGAGAGAAGCGGCGTCGGCTAAAGGGCTAAGAGGGAGAAAACAAACGGCTAGAGAACTTGCTGCTTTTAATTTCTTCTTTCTTTTCTGATGTGAGAGAATTCAGATTAGACGAACGGCGGAAGGCAGCGCGTCTGAAATGAGACAAAAGAGAGACTGAGCATTGTGAAAACCCCCGTTGAAGTGGTCAAAGGCTGTGGGGAGAAAGGGAGGAGAAAAAATTGATATGATCTGTTTTGATTTGCATGAATTTTTATTTTATCAAAACCCAAAAAACAGCTGCAGCGGCCAGCACACCTTTCTTTCTTCCCTTGGTTGTCTTATTGTGTGATGGCGGAATCTGGATCTGGTCAGTCAGTCGCTTGCCTGTCCGACCAGGCATCCAGGCATCCAGGCAAACAACGGATCCACGATTTGAGATTTGAGATATGCACTGCAGCCCCCAGCTTACATCTTGAGCTGGGCCTGGACCGGGCTGAAGCGGAAGTTGGAACGTACGCAAACGGTGGTGCATAACATATCAGAACACAATGTATTAATCCTGCCTATTATATACGTTAATTCGACACAGATAAGCCGAAGATGAAGACGGCAACGAGAGAATCAAGAGCCTAAGACTCTCTCTACACTCTTGGGATCCGGTTCCTTGTCGCGAAAAGCCCATCTTACAGAGTCTGTGTGCGGTTATCAGTGAGCCTCCTTCTACTTCAGTGAAACAACTTCCTCCTCTAGGATCGTGAGAAGGGAAAGGCAATTCCTAGTTTTCATGCGACTCGAATTGCGTGCCGATGCGGCGCAAAGGATGACACTAGTATATCAACGAGAGCCAGTGGCACAATACATAATAACAGCTTCCTAAGACTTGTCTTGGAGGAGGAGGAGGAGGAGCGAGCTATCAGGCTAACTTAGGCATATCTCAGCATCGTATTTATCTATAGCTCTTATTTGCCGTCTTCGTTCTCTCGCTCTCTGGATTATTCTTGCCTAAGACCCAATCTCTTCAAGTCAAATATACTTGCCGGTCTGTCCTCTACGAAGATCATTAAAAACATTTCCCAGAACGGCAGCGGCAGATGCAATAGACAGAGATAGGCCTTAGCTTGGTAGCAGCTTTTTTACCCTTTGCTTATAGTAAGACGTGTCTCTCTCCAACGGCCCAACTAGACCAATATCGAGCCGGGCCGGGTAGAGGAAATAAAGAGCCTGATCGTGAACAAGACGCGACACGCAGAGAAAAGGACTATGTCTAGATTAGTGGTAAGCCAGGCCGGCCAGAGCGAACGCATGCAGTCACTTTCCAAATAGCGAGGTGGCGCTTGTTCGACGCTTTTCCGTAGTATTCTAGCTGCAATGGTTGGATGTTTATATCTGTCCATAGAACAAAACGAGAGTAAAGCCATATGATATGTACAAGCATTGCCGCTGGCACTGTTGCAACAAAGGATCTCGTGGGTTGTTGCTTAAGATGTTGCCGGGGGGGAACACTTGACAGGCCCCCCCCCCCCAGATTATCGGCGTCACAGTCAGTTTCTCTTGTATTCATTTTGGTGGCTTTGTTGTTTATTTTCGGGCTGATACGGACAGTGTTTCTGTTCTGTCCTTGAGTTGGGGATTATTTTAGTATGTACCTCAACAGAGTCGCTTCATCATAAGATACTCACATATCAATAAAGCATCGGCGAGTCAAAAAATGGTACGTAAAAAGGAAAGATCGACACTCACAAGGCATTCCCTTCATATTATTGTCTTCTTTAAGCGTCTATTTTTAATGGTAAGCGAGACTCGAACACTGGAACAAGATTGCCAGCAGTTATGTTTACTACTATCTATCTCCTGGAACATCATCCGCATCTTTCTGATTCTGTACACCCATCACGCACACAAGGACGTACGTAGCATTTTATATATAGGCGAATTAACATCCTAAAGAATAATAATAAAAATAAAATAAAAATTGAAAAAAAGAGAAAGGCACAAGTGTGAAGTACAGTGAAGTGCTGATGAAAAATGAAGCGAGAAAAGAGGAGATAAAAAGCCCAAAGACCGTGAATTTGATAGAGACAACTGTGGCCTTGGCCTTGACTTTTGGGATTCTGGGTACTGAGTTCGCTTACTTGGCGCATTTTTTCCCCTTTTCTGAAGGCCTGTTGGCCCAAATCACGATGCCGGGTGGAAGAGTCAGAGTGGCTGCAGCCGTACTGAAAGAAAATAAATACTGATTAAAACTATAATTAAAATTTTAAAAATACTGCGGTCACGAGGACATGATTCCCTGTCGCCATATATACAAGAGTAAATATTACCCCAGATAAAATACCCATTTTATTCCCCAGACAGCCAGCGTTTAATCCTCTCCATTTATTCTTTCTGCTTATTATACTAAAAATGCCTGTGCCAACATTCCCAGTATGTCGGAATTAAGATATAGATAAAAAGACCGATTGAAACTAGTAATATACTACTAGTACACCAGTGATTGCTTCTGCCCTCGACAATACTATATAGATCGTCTACTAGGCCACACACGTAAAACAGGGAATAAGACGCCGCCTATCACGAGACCACCCCCACTGGTCACGCGGATATTCTGGAATCTAAGATGCAAATCTTTTCTGAGTGATAGTGATTAATGAGCTATGACTTGAACAATATCTTCCCCAGGCTTGATGTGGAGGGTGAATGAGATGCTAGTGAGTCGTCAAGCCTGAATAAGAGACAATCGGAGAACATGGCAAATGACAATTACTACCGAAGCACGAATCAACCTGACTTCATAGTGGCGACCTAGGAGCAAGATACAACGTACTAATACTTCTGTGTCGCTGTCAGGTCAAGTGCTCATAGGCACGCACCAATAATGACGTTTAGTTGGCTACTAGTTAGTACTGTATTTGTCTTTCATTTTCCACTAAGCCCATTCATGACCCACTAAACGAATGTGCCAATAAACTAACTGCGGCTGCGCCTTTAGTTCCTCGCAACTCGGCCTTCTTTTTAACTTTTCCTCTCAATTTTTTGCCTCACCTCGTCACTTTTTGTCGCTGACATCATTCAGATCTTTGAATTCGTGCGTTTCGTCCCGCCGTCAAGATAATCTGGAGAAGAGAGACGACGTGCCAGAAAGTCCTTGCTGGAAACGATGACGCAGTAATTAGTGGGAAAAGAAAAACATAACTAGGCTTCTAATAATAGCATGGAAGAGGAAGCTCTCTTTGTCTGGCATCTGCCGACAGATAAATGACTGGAGCCCCGGATAAACAAACCTCGGAACTGATTCCAAGGTGCAGACACATAAAGTATACTCGTAAGGGTTTGTGATGTCACGTGCCTCACATCGCTGTTCTCCAGCATCCGTGTGTACTCTCTGCTCTCCCCCCCCTTCCCCACCCCCCCGCGCATCCTACTCTATTGTCTAGTATCTAGTTTTTGTTCTGATGAAATGTAAAACGCCGCAGCACGAACTCTGTAGGGGGAACTGGCCTCGAAGAGGTGAACAATAGATAATATAAAATGTGTGACGGTTTGTTAGGGTTTGTATCAGAATAAGTGCGGCGCAAGCATTACTAGGGGGAAGGCATGAGCATGAATTCGTAGATACTTGAGGCCGGTCTGGAACAAAATACTTGCGGCACAGGATCGAGTATTTTGGAATTTAGCATTTTCTGTAGCGATAATAAGCTAGATTAGCAGAGCAAAGACGGAAATAGGAGCAAAGACCAGATACAGGCCCAACCCAGAGTCCGTCGCAGGCTCTAGAAGGAATTATTCTACAAATCCCATGGAACAACCCACGCCCACCCACTTACGCCCATATATCACGGAGAAAAGAAACAGATATAGAGAAAACAAGAGTCAGTTCAGAGTATCACGAACAAGCCATACAAGAAAAAGCTAATCCTGGAGGCTCTTTAGATTATAAGCTATCAGGCTCTTGATTCTCATTATCCTTTGCTATCTTCATTCCTGGTTCTGCGCACAAACAAGAAACTCGAGGTTGCAACTGTAACTTGCTCCTGCTCCTACGGAAATTCTCACTGTTGATACTAATGCTGCTATTATTGCGTATTCTTGATACAGAAGAGCTGGAATTGCACGAGAAAAAGGTGTGTGTGTGTATAAAATAAACGAAAAGAAATAGAAGAACTAACAAATGCCAATAAGCAAAAAAAAAAAGAAACACCCCCTCCCAAAAAAAAGAAGAAAAAAAACAATGAGAAATTCCGTTGGGCTGGGCCGGATTTGCTGTCCCCCCTTTCACTCTACTCCTTTGTTAGCAAAAAAAATACTGCTTTTTGAGGCCGTACCAGTCCATCCACTTATCGTGACTTTCTGCAATGGTGGTGCTGGAGAAGGCCATGTTGCGATTTTCGGTCCAGACATGGGCGTTCTATGACCAGGGATGCAAAGAGTCTGGATCGTCGCCGTGTCTCGCTTCGAATAAGCCAAAGCCAATAAAACCCATCGGTTTAATCGCCTCGGCATCTGGGGAACCTCGTTACAAAGGAAGGGAGTAGACTTCAAGGGCTTGCTATTTTTGCCCATGAGCGTCTGTCCATGTCACACTGGAGTAAGTAAACTACTAGTTCCATAAACTCAGTACTAGTAACTAGTCAACTTTAGTGTCATCCCAGTTCGGGACAAGGGCCAACTAACAACTTATAGCAAACTAGCCGGGGGTATGCTCCCAATCGGGAAATTGTGAACAGCCTCTGAGAGACCACATGACTGCTTTTAGGTCTGCGCCCAGCCCACGATTTGCTTAGATATAGTGAGAAAGGAGGACAGCGGTTTAATCGAGTATTTATCATCTGCCAATTATTTCACAATTAACCATCTTTTTTAGATTGTCTTTACTGCTTCCACCCCATCTGAAATTCGCAGAGCCGCTCGCTTTTGGCAGATTTATTCATTTAATACAATTTTTCTTCTTTTCCTGGACCTGAGCTCCCCGCAAAAGTAACTGCTTAATCGCACACCCTACCACACCCATCAGCAAGCAGTTACCGATTTGGCTTTGCGGCAAGGTTCGTGACTTCCAGCTCTTCGCCGCGCCTTTCGTTGTCGCACTTTGTACCAAGCCAAGCAACAACTTTTTTTTTTTAATTCCCTGGCCCCTTCCAAGCAAATGACGATTCTGTTGGCCCGCCAAGTTGGAGTTTTCTCACCCGCTCGTGTTTATAAGAACGGCTTCTCGTCCATATCTCATCTCTTTTCCTTTCTGTCTACTCATACTATCTTCACATCTTCTTTCATCAGCTTCTTACTCTTATCATCACTCACCTTACACCTTTTAATTATACACTAATAAACCATCTTATACTCTTCTGCCTGTATCTATCTATCAACTTTTCCATCCGTTGACACCGTTGTCCATATCGTCAACATCTCTCACCACTTGGTCACCTCAGCACATACTTGACTTGATCTCCGTCGGCTTCTGACTCTTCCCCGTACTTATATCAGTACCTTTTTTCTTTTGGACATTGACTGTCTATCAGCAAACAACAAAACAACCTCAAACCCCTTTTTCACATTCACAATGCCTTCTATGTCACGGCAACTCATCGACGGTGCCTCTTCTGGCACGGAGGAGTTCATCGGTGCCATCGATCAAGGCACCACTTCCACTCGCTTCATCATCTTCAACAAGGTCGGCCATATTGTCTCTATGCACCAAAAGGAGTTCGAGAACCTCTACCCCGAGGACGGGTAAGCATACTTCTACCATCTTCACATCTGACATTTGAAAATGTGCTAACATCGTCACTATAGTCTTCACGAGCAAGATCCATGGACGCTCTTCAACTCGGCCAACGAGTGCATCAACGCTGCCCTGAAGGACTTTGTCAAGATGGGCTACAACAAGAACCAAGTTGTCTGTGTTGGTATTACCAACCAGCGCGAGACTGCTATTGTCTGGGACAAGAACACTGGCAAGCCTCTGCGCAATGCCATGGTTTGGACTGACACCCGCACTAAGGATCTAGTTCGCAAGTTCAAGCAGATGCCCGGTGCTGAGAAGCTTGCTGAGAAATGCGGCATGCGCCTCTCTACCTACCCTTCCAGCGTCAAGCTCCGCTGGATGATTGACAACGACTCCAAGGTTGCTGGTGCTTACGAAGAGGGCCGTCTGGCCTTTGGCACCGTGGACAGCTGGCTGATCTGGTGCTTGAACGGCGGCGCGAAGGCTGAAAAGCCTGTCCACGTCACTGATTCGACCAACGCCAGCCGCACCATGTTCATGGACCTCAAGACCATGAAGTACTGCCCTGAGCTGCTACAGTTCTTCGGTATCGATGACAAAAAGGTACACCTTCCTCGCATCTGCCCCTCTTCGTCCGCAACCGATTACGGCTGCATCAAGGACGGTCCTCTTGCCGGCGTGCCCATCATGGGCTGCCTAGGTGATCAGTCTGCTGCTTTGGTTGGCCAGAAAGGCTTTGCTCGCGGCCAGGCCAAGAACACTTACGGCACTGGTTGCTTCCTGCTGTACAACATTGGCAGCGAACCCGTCACTTCCCAGCATGGTTTAGTCACCACTGTCGCCTATGACTTTGGCGGTGGTCAGCGCGCCTATGCTCTAGAGGGCAGTGTCGCTGTAGGCGGTTCTGGCTTGAACTGGCTCGCCAGGGGCTTTGGAGTCCCGGAAGGCGGTAAGAGAATTAGCGAAGTTGCTTCTAGCGTCCCCGACAACGGCGGTGTTTACTTTATCACCGCTTTCAGTGGTCTTTTCGCTCCCTATTGGGTTGACGATGCGAAGGGCACAATGTGTAAGTTTTATCCATGTCCCTATTTCCTATTCTGGGTGTCAGCAAGTAAAGTACAGATTACAAATCATCAGACCAGAGACCCACTTTTCTTCGTGCACCTGGTACCCACTTCCCCACATTCGTCCCAACTTTTTGGACCTGCAGCATCTCCACAAGCTAAATAGCATCCACTAACATTTACTCTTTCTATAGGGGGTATTTCTCACTTCACCCAACAAGGTCACATTGCCCGTGCTACTATTGAGGCTACTTGCTTCCAAAGCAAAGCCATTCTCGATGCCATGGCTCAAGACTCTGGCTCCAAGCTAGCAAGCCTTGCTGTCGATGGTGGTGTCTCCAAGTCTGACTTAGCTATGCAGACTCAGGCTGACTTCAGTGGCATCCCCGTGTGCCGTCCCAAGATGTGCGAGACTACCGCTCTGGGCGCTGCCATAGCTGCTGGCCTGGCCGCTGGCATTTGGTCTAGCATCTCTGATCTGGACTCTGTCAACTCCGAAGGGCGCTCTCGCTTCCTGCCCAAGATGAAGAAGGAGGATAGTGATAAACAGTATGCCAAGTGGAACCAGGCCATTGAGATGAGCAAGGGTTGGGACTCCTCTAAGAAGAAGATTGTACGCACCATGAGCGAGGATCGCTCTGTCCGCGAATCATTTGCCCGCGAGGTCGTCCGTGAAATGTGCTGTCTGGATGACAGATGTGTGCATGGCCGTAAGAGAGCTGATGCTAGTGAATTTGCCTGGGCTCGCGGTGTCAGCAGCCTTGACAAGATGAAGACACGCCATTGGATTGCCATTGTCATGGCGCTCATGATCATGCAGTACCTCACTCTTACTGCTATCTACAGCTCTGCTCACTACTAGATCTCAGGTTAGATGGGTTCACGATGCCTCGGACCTAGAGCACATTCATCGACTAAAATCCTTTTTCTTTCTTTCTGTTATCATCCCCCTACTTGCATTTGACCGGAGTTATCTGTTTGCCATCTGCCATGTTTTCATTCGGCTTGGAGTTTTACTTCTATGTTTGTTGTTTTCTACTTACCCTTGTGGTTCTATCACATCTTATGACTGTTACGATACCCGCGCGAATCCAGACGCCAATTTCCATATCTATTTTCTTTTATCTCAAAGAATGTTTTCTCATAACTAAAATAAGTACTTATATACATCTATATATATAAAATGAAAAAAAATAAATAAACCCTTTCTCAAATTTATTTATCCCTGATGTATTGTGCTCAATTGTAATCAAAGACATTCCAGCGTAACTTTTAACATAAACCATAATATTACAAGAGCTTGTTCCAATAGTACCTCTTGAGCAACAGGATAGGCTTGTTTTTAATTATAACCAAAAAAAAAACACTCCCCAGACGCTATATGCAGCTACCGGTTAATATGTGATGTTGATATCCAAGTATATGTACATGAGTTGTAAGATGTTATTCTAGTTGGTGCCTTGGCCTAACGTTGAAACAATATTGCTACGTCTAACCGGAAGAACTGGAAAACATTGATCAGAAGATATCGTATGTAAGATTATTGGAGCAACGTTATGAAATGCGAAGACTTTCTCCACGATTGAAATTTCCGAGCCACCAAATTGAGAATATTAATCAATCTTAGAGAGAAGAAAGGTAAGTATATGTACAAAGACATGTACAACCCAATAATAACCGTTCAACAACAAGACTGACGATATCGGGGCAAATGTGGCGATGATGCCATACACGATATCACGCAAATAACTCCACATCCTCTTTCCCTCCCTTCGAGCGAAAGCCAAGAACATAAGATTTTCCGACTAGTGGTTGTGGGCTTAGTCAATCGGACGAAGCGGCCAAGTCTGTTTGCTTTTTAACTGGCTGGCTTGGTTAAGTGATTTGGAGTCTAGTTGACCTTTTTTTGAGGTAGTCACCAAATCGTACAAGAGTCCCGATCTGGTAGTTGGCTTGTACCTTTTTTATACTACAGACAACTTAAAATGTTCGTCATGTTTTTGTAATGGCCTTTTGTTTTGGTTCTATCTTGGGGGCTTTAAGCTAATGCGAGACGCGGTACCATGATATATATATATATATATATATATATATATATATATAATTTCATCTCTTTTTAGCAAAGTAAACTCTACTGTTAAAACTCCGCGAGAAAGCTCTACGTACATGATGGTCTCAGCCTGTGAATCTTGGAGATATTGATAATGGAAGAAAGATTAGGGGTGGGTTACAATTGCTTCAGACGGAATATATATAATAATAATAATAAAAATTCAAGATTTTGTCCTATTTCGAAGCAACTTTCCTAGTTGGAGTTCAAATTCAAATAGAAGATCAGTTTTAGTAAGTGATAAAATAACGTCAGACTTTTAACGATACATGGGTGTGTTCATATCAAGCTGCATGGTGTCAACAGGGTTACCAGTCAAAACGCCGGTATGTAACCCTATTGTTGGTTTGTTCGGCTAAATATATTCACTTTTACACCAATATGTTATTTGCCCCTCTTGAGCAAATGACTAAGACGGACTATCATGATAATTCCTTTGTATACAACTAGCCTTGATCTGATGAAAAAGCATATATTGGTTTAATCGATAATCTGCTTTACCATGGGATCATCTTTGGATTTTTTTGTGACACAACTCGCCAAGTTCCAAGCATCAGGCGATTCTATCCGCATCCTGAAAACCCTCAGCTCTAGCATCTCGACTTCCTCTGCTTCATCTGCTATCGCTGGTAATTCGCCTATCGCAGCAGCAGCAACAAATACAACATATACTTGCGATGTGCTGATTGTTCTGGACTCTTCATTTAACCCGCCAACTATTGGCCACAAGAGCTTGACCCATAGCGCTATCCGGCGGTACTACCACGATATAAAATCACCTTCTTTTGTCACAGCTGCTTGCTCTAGTGATACTACTAGAGTTGCTCCTAGTAGTGACGATGGGAGGCCGATATCTTTGGGTGTACTGTTGTTGCTGTCTACAAACAATGCCGATAAAGCAGCTAAACCGGCGTCGTTTGCGCAGCGACTTTGCATGATGCAAGAATTCGCAGAGGATATTCTTGACTCCTTCCGGGCTTTGCCTAATGAACCAGGCGCTATCACGAAGCAAACACTAGCAGACTACACTAAATCTTCTTCTGCCTCGACCCCTCTCACTGTCTCATACATACCGCGCGGTATAGATTTAGGCGTGACCACGCTTCCATACTTCCACTCCAAAGCCAGTGCTATATCCGCGCTACCGACCGCTCCTCTCCACTCGTCCCCAGAGCAAATATACATCGTCGGCTTCGACACGTTAATCCGCATATTCAACCCCAAATACTACCACCCCCACGGCATCCGCGCCTCACTCGACCCATTCTTCGCCTGCGCACGCCTCCTCATAGCGCTACGACCGAGCGCCGAATGGGGCTCCATTGCTGACCAGGAGGCGTATATCGCCGCGCTTGAGGGCGAGGCGCAAATGTCAAAGGTCGGCGGTCGCGCCGAGTGGCTGGAGAGAGTCGAGGTTCTGCCGTTGTGCGGTGAGGATGGCGCAGAGATGGCCTCCATCGATGTGAGTAGCTCGGAAGTGAGGGTGGCAGCGAGAGAGGGGAACACTCAGGTAGTGGAGGAGATGGTTGGGAGGAGAGTCTCTACGTGGATTAAGGGAGAGAACTTGTATCGTGAACAGTAAGTTGGTTGGTTGTGATTAAGGGCAGAGTTTGCATATTCGTCGATATGAGGTGCGACACTCTTTTTGAACATACATGACCTCAATGGTATAGCCATAACGTGACTACACACCAATAAACTAACAGAAACGAAAAAGCAACTAATAAATACCTAAGATTATTAGCTCAAACACATATAAAAAACTCTGTAGTTCCTGTTGATGTAGGTTGTCAACATTGCTCAACATCGTGAGCTCCAATAAGACCAATAGTCTGCATACAATCTCAAACTTTTTAGCGGGCCCTAAAGATTCTGCCAGGCGGTCAAGCTACACTACAAGCACGGTGATTGGCTCAATAAGAAATTGCAAAATCAAGTGCGGCCCCACACGCATCGGTCTTGTCAACAAGTATAAATAAGACCCGTCGTCCGCCTATTGTCACTTTCTTTTCCTTTTCTCTTTTCTTCTTTAGGCGACAAT